>PVIH01012623.1:0-62607 GCA_004025045.1 Sigmodon hispidus | reverse complement strand
CTCATGTACATGGAGGTCAGGAGTGTAGCCCCTGAAGTTTCTGTGTGTGAGCACACACGTGTGTATACAGGAATGGGCACTCATGTACATGGAGGTCAGGAGTGTAGCCCCTGAAGTTTCTGTGTGTGAGCACACACGTGTATACAGGAATGGGCATTCATGTATATGGAGGTCAGGAGTGTAGCCCCTGAAGTTTCTGTGTGTGAGCACACACGTGTGTATACAGGTATGGGCGCTCATGTACAGGGAGGTCAGGAGTGTAGCCCCTGAAGTTTCTGTGTGTGAGCACACACGTGTGTATACAGGTATGGGCGCTCATGTACAGGGAGGTCAGGGACAACTCTGTGGCACTCGGTCTCCCTTTCCATCTTTCCTGAGCTCCTGGGATTGAACTCGAACTTGCTAGGCTGTGTGACAAGTGCCAGCCTTTCAAATCCTTATGAAGGCGTCTTGCTTTTATTTACAAATTAATAAAGTTTTATGTGGCTACTCAATCCTTTAGAAAGTCATTCCTTAATATTTTAACTATGATCAAGTACAGAATTTTTACTAGCATACAAATTCACTACTTCTAAAATAGTAAAAATAGAAAGTTTAACAGATATAACTGCAAAGCTGAACTACGAAAATCAATTGAACTATAAGTCTTTATTGTGTTAGCCTTATTTTCCTATTAGATCTCTGATGAGAGTCTCTGAAACTATTGAGGTCCTCAAACGGAAACCTGGATATGCACTACACAATTGTTTTACAACAGTCACCCATCTAAGCAAAAAGGCCACATAATTAAAAATAAAATTTGACAATTGCTTTACAATTCAGTAGTAAAGTCAGAAAACATGCGCATTTACCTAAAGTTGCTTCTCAGCTGGACAAAGAAAATGAATATATAATAACAAATGTGGATACTCAGATAATAATTTGCAAATGAAGTGGCAAAAAAGAAATGACATGTTAGGTGGGCGGTGGTGGTGCACACCTTTAATCTCAGCACTGAGGAGGCAGAGGCAGGTAGATCTCTGTGAGTTCTAGGACAGCCAGGATTGTTACCCAGAGAAACCCTGTCTCAAAAAACCAATCAATCAATCAACCAATAAAATGACACCCAAATGCTTTATAAATACCAATGAGAATTTTCTTACCTTGAGAAGTTCAAAGTAATGGAGACAGTGGTATACAGGGGCAAGCAGCAACCGGGGTAAAACATACTGGACGGCCTCCTTAAAGCCTTCGCCTATTGACTAAGAAAGGAAGTGATTTCAGTTTTTTTTTTTTTTCCAGTTTATTTTTCTGGCATTGTGAACTTTGATTTAATAATCACTATACCTGCAAATAAAGTGCTGCCCCAGGCTTTGATAACTGACTAAGGAAACGGTCATGAAATCCAGGTCGTAAAATATCCCGAGCATATGATTCATATGGGTCAAATGCTAGTTCCTTAAAAAATAAAGACAGTAAAATAAGAATAATCATAAATAATCTTTTTAAAAAAAGATTTATTATGTATACAGTATACAGAAGCAAACACCAGATGTCATCATAGATGGTTGTGAGCTACCATGTGGATGCTGGGAATTGAACTCAGGACCTCTGGAAGAGCAGCCAGTACTCTTAACCGCTGAGCCATCTCTCTTTCTCCAAGGTAAAATACAAATGATCTACCACCCAAAATACAAAAGATTAAATTATGAACATAATATTTCTTTTAAAGACTCCAAATGAAAATGGAGTGGTTATTATAATTTTAACAGAATAAATCTAATATTCTCAAGTAAAAAATACATTAGTTTCTTCTTCTAAGTGACAGGGTCAATGTACACTGAGATACTTCTCTGTCAAGGATTCCAAGAGAACTCAAAGTTGTCCTAAGAGTGGGCAGACCTGATTCTAGAAAACAGTATAGCTTGACACTATAGCTTTATTAATTGTATAATGTGTATGACTAAGTAAAACATGAGTATTTAGAATACTGATGTTAGATATTTATTTTCCCAGGTCTAAAGGTAGTGGGCTGGAGAATGGTTCAACAGTTAAGAACACTTGTTGCTCTTGCACAGGACCCAGACACCCTCACAGTGGCTCACAGCCACCCACAGCTCCAGTTCCAGGAGATCCAACTCCTTCTTCTGACTTCTGGGGGCACCAGGAACATATGTGGCACATATACATATATGCAGGCAAAATGCATAAAATAAATAAATCTAAAAATTTTTTTTGGTGTTGGATATATACTTTTCTGTTTTGTAAATTAGAAGTAGCAGTTTTTATCATCTATAATTCTGTTACAGTTTTCATAAAATAATCTAAACTGCAAAAAAAACCCATCATTTTTATCACCAATCATCAATAAGTTAAAGTCTCATAGGTAGGTCTAAAAGAGTACTGATGATTCCTGAGGAAATACAGAATAGGTATATTGATTTTAGCAAGAGGAATAAGATCTTTCTCATCTTCAATCTAATTATAAAACAGTTGGGAGAGACAGAGATGGCTCAGTGAGCAGAAATATCTGTCTGCAAGCCTGAAACAGCTGACTCACACAGACCATCTTTTGACCTCTTCTATATGTCACAAAGAGAGAGAGAGAGAGAGAGAGAGAGAGAGAGAGAGAGAGAGAGATTGATTCAGACTCTAATGAGTATTCATTTCTATAAAAGCTAATTCTAGAAAAGTGGAAGAATGTTATATAGTAGGCAAGAAGGAATAAGACAAATGATTTATGTATTAATTACATTCACTGTTTTGGTTTTTTTTTTTTTAAAAAAAAAAAAAAAAAAAAAAAAAAAAAAACTACTTCTAACGAACAGGTCTGAGAACACTTCAGACCGGAGCTCTCTTCATGAGGTGCAATGCAGCAGGTAATGTTCCAAGCCATCCTGCTTCCTTACATCTCTGTTCGATTCCTAAGTTTTTTTTAATTATTAATTTGTTCTGTCTCTACTGACAATGCTTTCTGTAATCCCATTCTGTTCACTGTCTGTCTATGTTGGTAGCACCACTATACTGATATTGCTATTTAATAAATCTAAATGTGTGATAAGAACGGGTTTCCTCAGTCTGCTGCTCCTCTAAGTTGATGCTGTCTGTCTCTCTTCTTCTGGCATGGGAATGAGTGGTGGTGGTGGTGAGACATTCAAGACAAGCTCTCACTGTGTGGCTAGCACAGACTATCCTAGAACTTGCAACACAACTCAGACTTCACACTCATTCTTAGACATTAAAGATCAATTTCTGTACACTGGCTACTAACCTTAATGTAATATTGAGCTTTTCCATCCATAAACACAGCATAGTGTGTATCCCTGTTTATTCATACATCCTGTATGAACCAAATATTTTATAATTTTTCTCAACAAAAGTCATACATACTCTTATTTAGGCGTTTTATTATTGCCGTCATCATCATGGTATACATGTATGTATGTGCACACATACAGGTGTGTGCAGATCAGAGGATTTTGGGGATTCACTTCTCTTTCTGCTGCAGTTCTAGGGATGAACTCACCTGGGGGTGCAGCCACCTGCCTGCCCTGCGTGCTTACTGAGCATCTTCTAACACATGACAGCTCTTGCCTTTAATGCTCTATATTCCGACAGGCACAGAAATGCTGTTCTTTCCTCTAAGCCACTACGGTGAACTTCAATAATTTAGTACAGTTTTCTTGTATTCACTAACTACTGACTACAAATGGGATGACTGTCTTTTTGTTGTTGTTTTTTGAGACAGTGTTTCTCTTTGTGGTCCTGGCTGTTCTGGAACTTGCTCTGTTGACCAGGCTGGGCTTGACCTCAGAGACAGGAATTTGAATGCCTCGTGGGATTAAAGGCGTTTGCCACCACCACCTGGCAGACAACTGTCTCATCCTGTTCCTTTTCTGTCATTTTGTAGTAGGCAATCCCTCTAGTATTCTTTTTCAGCTTCTGAATTCTCTTAGAGGTTCCTACCCACCTCATTGTTTTTGTCTTTTTTTCTGAAACAGAATCTCTGTGCTGGTTAGTTTTTCTGTCATCTTGACACAAGATTGAGTCATTTAAGAAGAGGGAACCTCAGTTGAGAAAAATACCCACAACTGACTGGCCTGGGTTGATGATTGATATAGAAGACTGAAGTCCACTGTGGGTGGTGCCATCCCTGGTCTTGAGGTCTGGGGTTATATAAACCCAAGCTGAGCAAGCCAGTAAACAGTTGTCCTGCACAGTCTTTTGGTTCCTGCCTGCACATCCCTTTAGCTTCTCCTGATGATAGACTGTAACCTGTAAGCCAAATAGACTTCTTCGCCATGGTGTTTTATGCAGCAATAGAAGCAAACTAAGACATCTGTCTCACATAGCTCATTCAGTGTTAGTCCAGCATCCAACTTGCTCTGTAGCTGAGAATCACATGGACCTTCCAATACCCCTGCATCCACCTCCCATTGCTGAGATTAAAGGGTTGCAAGGTGTGTACCACCATACCCAATTTATACGGCTCTGAAGACTGAGCAGTCTTCACTCACTGTGCTAGGGTGCCTTTACCAGCACAGCTACATCCCCAGCTCCTCCCTCTTTCTGTCTTTCCCACAAGCTCAGCACTGTTGTAAAAAAAAAAAAAGAAAAGAAAGATGGAATGGGTTTTAGAATGATACAGCAAAGCAAGAGACTTTAAAATGACTACCAGTGATGATGACTTATTAAAACTAACTCACATTTAGAATCAAAATACTCAATGACACCAGACTTCCCACGGTATCTGAACTATCTGGGCCTTGGACCTCAGTTTCCTAGTCACTTAATTGCTCCAATTCTAAATATTGATGTGGCTATCACATACTGATTAGTTTACTATGTAAAGAAAATTAGCCAAATATTTCAGGGAGGTTATCTTAATTTTCACAAAAAAAATCTTAAGTCCTGTTATTTTTATTATTGTTACTTTACAAAAGCCTGGAGCCACACAAGTAATTAACAGCAGTGCTCTGCGCAGTAAACTACAGGGAGAAACCCTACAGCCAGGCTCTGACTCGATAGCCTCCATCCTTCTGTGAAAGACTCACAGCGAGACACTGCATTAGTTGTAGTGTTACTCCTCTGTGAATCTGGGAAACACAACTTTTTCAGTGTCTGATAACAATAAATGTTGACAGTGATCTGAGAAAGAAGCAATAATGCATTTATAACCTAATTACCTGTGACTTGAACTGGAAATAGGAATTATGAACCCATTTCTAATGTAAATGTAGACTTGTAAACAAACTTCTTTTGCTATGTGATAACAGACTTACCTCTGCTAAGTCTTCAAAACAGCTTCCTACTAACGGGTGGGGGCTGCCCTCATCTGTCATCTCTACAGTATCCTCTATGTGGCCCAGTAACTTTACACTAAGTTCATGGATATCTACTATACGACTAAATATGTTTTCTACATCCTGTGGAGGAAATGGAAAGAGGAGTACTTCAGTCATGTTGTATAATAAGATATCTTTTAGTAAATAAAATCATTTTATAATCAAAGTTTAATAAAAAACACCTCAAGATTTCCTTTTTTGTGATATACAATTAAGAAATACATGTCAATGTCAATCGTTTTGTTTTAGAACATCTTCATACTCTACAAATCCTCAGCACCATTTACCAGAGAACAACAGGGTCTTGCTGTCTGTCTCTGCATTAAATTTATTGTGATACAATATTTTAACTGAAGAATATTTAGTACATGAAGAAAACTGCAGCTTTATTTGGATACATAATTTTACCCAGACATGTAATGGGAAAATGAAGGAATATTTTAATAGTCTACTTAACAGAACTGTGATATTCTTTTGTCTCTTGTGTAATTTTTCCATTGAGATTTAATTAACATATAAAATAATTGGTTTTCTGAGAGTGAGGATGCTGAGGGTAATGTGGGTGGGACTTAAACCATCTAAAGGAAGAATGTACCAGACCTTGGCAACGACAGGGTTAAGTAGGGAGAAATAAATGCATAAAATTTCACCAAAAAGTTCATTTTCACAAAATATAATCTTCCTATGTGGACCATTTAAGTGCACTATAAAATGTACTTACAGAACGTACACTCAATGGTTTCAGTATACTTAAAGTCGTTACCACAAAAAAACTCATTAACAAAATTAATTTGCTGTTTTCTCTACAGTCTCTGCAGCCAGAGTCCTACAACTTCAGTCTATGTGCACTTGCCTGTTCTCAACACTCCATGCAAACGGATGAAATGTTATTACACTGGCACTAATAAATTGGTCATTTCATACAGGTTAGTTGTAATATAGTCTCTGAGACCACATAATTGTATACTGTCCTGTTAAAAATCTATTGATTACTATTTTATCAGTGATTTTTATTTCTGTCAAATTAATTTTGAGAAATGGTTTGTAGGTGGTAAGAGATACCTACTTTAAGTGTATTTTTTGGTGAGACTGTATGTAGTTATTCCTCTTTGTAACCTCTCAGTCACTATCCACATTTTCTTGTCTTATAAAGTTTCCTTATAGGGCTGGAGAGCTAAGAGAGCCCAACAGTTAAGGGCACTGGCTGCTTTTCAGAGGACCAGGATTCGATTCCCAGAACCCACAGGGCAGCAGCTCATAATCATTTGTAACTACAACCCCAGGAAATCCAGTGCCCTCTTCTGACCATCACAGGAAAACAATCACATATAAAATAAAAACATTTTAAAAAATTCTCTTATGTCTTATTTGCATCAGTTCCCACCATCCTCACTGCCAGAAAAAGTGTGTTCTCTGCTCGTGTTCTTGAGATTCAGATTTGGGTGTATGCCTAAGTACTTCATTCTTTATTCTCAGTGAGTAGCTGTCCACTCTGGGGGTAAATCACAATCTCCTGATAGGCATTGAGTTACTTCCAGTTTTGAGCTATTAAAAATAAAGCTGCTATTTTGTATGGACTTGTTTTTGTTTCTTCGAAGTAAAAAACTAATAGAATTGTCAGAAAATGTACCAGCGTGTTACAAAAAATCCAATCTTAAAACATTACTCATTTATCTCTTACAAGTAACATGGAAATTTTACAAACCCATAAGCAGTTACTCTACATTCTTCTCAGTATCTAATACTTTTTTTTAAAAAAAGTCCTTCTGATAAGTGTGTCAAGATATCTTACTATGCTTTGATTTGTATTTCTCTGAAAATTAATGATACTGAACACCAGCAAGTTTGGGTTGTGGATTTTTGACTAAAATGCCTTTGTCTCTCTTTACTCTTCTTAACAGTAAATTTAATGAAACAATGTAAACACAATGTATTTCATACATTTAAGCTAATTCAATAAATAGTGCTTAGCATATTTATAAACTTAAGGAATCTAATTCTTTATTTCATTTTTGTAGTGGTGGGAATTGAAGCCAGAGTCTCATACACACATTAGACAAGTGCTTGGCCATTGGCTGTACCCTCAGCCCTGCTTCTTCACTGTTTAATTGTCACTCATTTCTCTAACTTGAGCTGGAGTTCACTCCTGTGGAGCACTGTTCCCATCGGTCACCAGGCTCTATGGCCATAGTTTAGGCTTCACTGATCATTCTCTCGGTTAGTGAAATAGATAGTGGACGCTATCCTGAGACTAGTCTCTGCTCCTAATCTCAGTTCCTTCGTGCTTCCAATGGTACCACTGTTACAGTTCTAGTATGACACCTGAATGTACTTTATGTTCACAACTTTGCCCTGATTAGTTAGAAAGGAGTTTCTTACTCATCTATTTATGATGCCCAACAATACAGCTGCTGTTGATAAGTATCAGTTAAATGATTCAAATGAGTCAATTGAATTAAAAGTATCTTCCACCTAAACAAAAGGCTTTATTCCTTGAAATAGATGATTATGTGACTTCATTTTTCACTTATATAATTAGTCTATTTTAAATTTCACCTTTTAATTTCTGATGTTTAATCTCTTCAAACTGCCATAGCACTTTATTTGTGATCATGAATTTAAGTCCCACAACTTAAAAACTTGTCAAATTAGAAGTCATGAATTATGTAAGTTCAAATTGGAAGTGAAATTTAATAACACATGCAAAAATGGCATAAAATATACTTACATAAGATGAAAACAATTTGGAATTAGAGACAAAGGGTTCTCGAAAAACCTTTATGATTAGATTTAATTCCCTTATATATTGTCGAATTTCTGCCATGAATGCTTTTACCAAATCATAATAAGTTTGTTCTCCTGAGGTGGAAGGTTCTTCATCAGTTAAAGATAAGATATTTATATCTTCTACATCTTGATGAAACATATCCATCAATACCTATATAGTCAGAGATATAAAACAAAAGTGTAAAATAATATCTAGTCTAATTTGAAGGTAAATGCCCTAAAATTTCTTTTTTTTTTCCTTTAATGAGGAAGGCACACAAATGTCATTGTGTGTGTGTGTGTGTGTGTGTGTGTGTGTGCGCGCGCGCATGTCCATTTTTAGATTACTGGAAATTCTCCCCCAACACACTGTGCAGCGCACAATTCTATCCTTTCTGAAGAGTATATTAGCATCTAATGACTCATAAGTAGAATTTATAAAACACACAGAAGTTCTTACCTTATCAGCACACATTGCCACTTTAATGTCTTGCTTTGTAATTTCATAATGCCGTATATTTCTCACATAATTCCCCACAAGCTTTAAAATATCTGCAGAAATATATTCTAATACTGCTACTATGTAAACAGAAACCTGGTGGTCAATTTTATAACCTAGGACCTCCTGAAAAAATTAAAAGGAAAGCATGTTTAAACATCATATACAGTAAACTTAATATACTGATTAAAAAATAACATACAGCTTAGTTTAACTTTTACTGAAGCCTGTCATTACAAATACTTAATAATTTAAGTTTCACTGGTCCAATCATGAGAAATATAGATACATGCCTACCTCCCTCTCCCTCTTGAAAGAAGCAAGCTAAGAGGAAGCCGAATTGTTCCTACCATGTACATATTACTAAGGAGGTGGTGCTGACCCTAGCAGGAAAGGCTGTGTTTGGAGTCAGAAGCAAATGGTCTGTTACCAAGTAGGAACGCATGGAAGAACCTACACAAAAGCTTTTTCTTACCAAACAGGAGTGGTTGTAATACTGGCATTACCTCAATACTTTCCCAAGAAACCTAGGCTCCCCAAGGAGCCTTATGGCACATTCTTGGCTTTCTATGAAAAATAAAAATCATGCTATATACTACTGAGCATTTTAAATAGTCCTATTATTAGATGTAATAGAGAGTTTGTTCTTATATAGAACTAAAAATTCCTAAAGGAAGATGAATTCTAAACAAGAGGAGAAAATAAAAGTCAGTCAGGCATAAGTATGCACACCTTTAATCCCATCACATGGGAGGAGGGGCAAGGATATCACAGACCTCAAACTTCAGGCCAAGTTCAACCTGGCCAAAAAAGTAAGACCCTGTCTCAATGTGGGGAAACTGACCAGAGAGAGACAGAGACAAGAGACAGAGACAGAGTCTTAATTTGTAAGAAACAAAACTAGCAGTATTAGGATTCTTGGCCCTTTTCTGCTAGTTCTGGGGACATCAAAGTGATTAAAGTAAATCTAAGTAGGACAGCCCCTGGCAGTGATCTTGGGGGAATTTTTGTTCCACACACACGTGTCTCCTGCAGTCTCCCTGTATTTCCTACACAAAATACTAACGAATTTTAAAAGTTCTGTGGGACACTTAGGACTGACCAGCAAGATAAAAATTTTTCAAATTCTATTTTCTAGCAACCCCTGGGGTACACAAAATCCACATAACTTTACCAAATCCCTTCAATTTGTTTATTACTGTTGGTATGAAATCACATTAAACCAGTCTACATTTATTATCATGGTGTCCCAACTTAAAAGGATTTTACTGTTCAGTTACTTTGCCTTTTAAAGGCCAATGGCAGGATTTCCGCTTACCCTTAATAAATGATGAATTCTTTCTGCTGGCAGAGATAGAGGGTTTCTTCTCTTCCTCTTCTCAATGGCTGACTGGGCGTCAGCTATAGCCCACTTATCAATTGGGTGAGGGAAACTTTTCTGAACACGTTCCTTAGAAAATAGAAAATAATAACTAAACAACAAATAAATGAAATAGATTTTATCACTTAAAGCTGACTTTTAAGTAAAAACACACAAAGTTGATCTTTTCAGACAGTGTACACTGTACACATAATTTTAAAAATCCTGTGGTTGTCAGTGTATGGCTTCTTAATTAGGAACTAAAGGACTTACTTCCCAGGGAGACCACACCGTGAATTCCACCTTCACTAAAGCCGATGACAAGGCAGACAAGTCACTTTACATCACTCTCATAGTTTCAAGGACAGAGACCTAAACTTATTTAGCAAATACAACTCCAATATTTTTTGGGACGGGAGTGTTGCAAGACAGGGTTTCTGTGTAGCCCTGTCCTGGAACTCACTCTGTAGAACAGGCTGGACTGGAACATGTGGATAACACCTTTCTCTGCCTCCACACACTGGGATTAAATGAGTGCACCATCATGACCTGGCCAGTAAGTCCTTAGTCACCTGCACCCTTACTTTAGTCCTAATTATAAAATCCACTAGCATTGTCAATGAAAACCCCAACTGTCATGTGAGAGTATTTACTCTCAAAACTGCCTACAAGGCATGAAACCAGAAACAGCAAAGCACAGTTCCATTTTTTAGCAAATTATTTCATAGCTACCATCTAGAAGTTATATGATTAAAATATGATTGAAAGTTAAAGAATGGGGGCTGGAAAGATGGCTCAGCGGTTAAAAGCACTGTCTGTTCTTCCAGAGGACCCGGGTTCGATTCTCAGCACCCACATGGCAGCTAACAACTGTCTGTGGTTCCAGTTCCAGGCAAACACCAAGGCAAATAAATAAATAAAAGTGTTTTAAAAAAATTAAAAAAAAAAATTTAAAAGAAAGTTAAAGAATGATGTGTTATAATAGCTAAAATCTCTTGCAGTACCATTTAGAGCAACTAGAGGTCAGTATTGTAAAACCTTTAACAAACCTCCGTATTCAACTAGTTATCTGTAAAACAACTACATGAAATTGAACACTGTCCCTGAATACAAATCTGAATGAAAGTTTTATCAGTAAATGCATTGCCACAGATACTCCAGAACTAGGTGTGAGGAAGGACATCCTAGGAGCAGAATCACATGCAGTTAGCTTCTAATCTTTCTTCATTCTATGTTTAAGGCTGTTCAGATGTCAGTCTTTAAAACTGCATGCTTTAATTACATCACAAGTATACATAGTTTAATCAGAATTCAAAGAATTCTTGTAGTTAAAAATTAAAGCAGCAAATCTCTTCAGCTGCCTAGCTGGAACCCTGCCCGCCAGGATGCTGCTATTCGAATGTGATAAAGGTGATACAGATAAATGTCCACAAGAGTGGACACAAAGCACTCCTCCTCCCTCTGGCTCTCTAGTCACTCAGGTGCTGTGCTCTGGACCACACCAGGCCTGCCATGTTCTGCCATGACCACGCAGCTCTTCTCCAGCCATTTTAAAACCCCAACATGAAATATAAGACATCAAAGTTGAAAGGAAGGGGGGGGGTCAACAAACGGGGACAGGAGGGAGGAGTATCAACATATAAAATGTAAGTGCATGAAATACATCCTACCCACCTGCTGCACAAGCCTGATGACATGGGATCAGTCCCTGAGCCCAGAAACCCACAGTGGAAGAACAGACTCCAGAAGCTGTCTAACTTTTATACATTGCATGCATGCCTGCACTAGCACACCCCTCCTCTCCCCAACACACACACACCCCAATGAATTCAAAAAATTTCATCCACTATTTTGTATGTGAATTGTAAGAACAACAAAGCAGTACAAATGAACCTTCATTCTGGTGAGGCAAGCTCACCAGGGCAGGGCACTTGCAGCCTCATGAGCAAAACTTGACCCCCAGAACCCACATGGTGGAAGACAAACTCCTGGAAGCTGTTCCCTGTCTACATACATATACAGATAAATAAAGTTAAAGGGCACATTTCCAATAGTTTATATTATCCCCTTATACAGGAAAACAAAACAGGGGTTCCCGAATGAACCTTGTCCTTGTTTTATGAAGCACACTAGTCTTTTCTATTTCTTTTTGGATGATCAAAGCACTAGATGACCTTAAGTCCAAAGAGCCATCTCTCCATCTCCAGAAATCTTCATTTATATCTACTATCTTCTGATGGACAATTTTCAAATACATAAGCAAAGAAAAAGATGCCCCATAGGATTGTTGTAAGGGTATAGAAATTTATCAACTGGCACTTTGAAATATAAAATGTCAGTGGTTAAGAGCAAGTAATGTTCTTCCAGGAGACCTCAGTCTGACTCCCAGCTCTGCCGTCACATAGCTCACAACTTTCTGTCACCAAGATCCAGGGGGCTGTGCTAGACAGCTTTATGTCAACGTAACACAAACTAATGTCATTCGAAATGAGAAAACCTCAAATGAGAAAATGTCTCCATAAAGACTGTGCTGTAGGCAAGCCTGTAGGACATTTTCTTAATTAATGATTGATGGAGGAGGGCTTAGCCCATTATAGGTGTGTGGTGCCATCACTGGACCGGAGGTCCTGGGTTCTATAAGAAAGCAGGCTGAGCAAGGCAGTAAGGAGCAGGTCAGTAAGCAGTACCCTCCATGACCACTCCATCAGCTCCTGCCTCCAGGTTTTCTGCTGTTTGAGTTTCTGCCCTGGCTTTCTTTCATGATGGACTGACTACATACAGTGCAGAAGTGTAAGCCAAATAAACCCTTTCCTCCCCAATTTGCTTTTTGGTCCTGGTGTTTCATGGCAGCAGCAGAAACCCTAACTAAGACAAGGATCCAACTTCTTTGGTCTCTGTGGGTACCTGCACTTTTTTTTTTTTTTTTTTTTTTTTTTTAAGATTTATTTATTATGCATACAGTGGTCTGCCTGCATGTATGCCTACAGGCCAGAAGAGGGCACCAGATCTTATTACGGATGGTTGTTGAGCCACCATGTAGTTTCAGGGAATTGAACTGAGAACCTCTGGAAGAACAGCTGCTAATGCTGTTAACTGCCCAGTATCTCTCCAGCCCTGGGTACCTGCACTTGTATATATACCTACACACAGATGTAAGCATACATATAATTAAGTATAATAAAAATAAATGTTTGAAAAGAAACGATAAAGCTTATTACATAAGTGACTAGCATTTCTGTTATTGCCATATTCTTACATAGTCTTGCAATACACTCCTTCCAGCCCCAAAGCCTACACATTAGAATCTCATATGGCTTCCTGTTCCTAGCTTATATCTTAAAGATGAAATGAGGCAAGCATAGTTCTGTAGACATAAATGAAAAGATCTGATTTGTGTTTGCTATGTCAGCAAATTAGGAATTCCTAGAATGTGCCAACATCAGAATAATAAGCAAGGTGAGATTTGTAAGTGCTTTCTAATGTACTAGACATAAATCTGGATTCTGCCAAACCCGGGAAGATCAGAGCAAGGATCAAAAAGAAAACCCAACTAAAATTGTTAATGTGATACAGTCAGACAAGCAGTGCTACTCAAGATCTCTGTGAAACAACATAAATATGTATTTAAGAGAGATTGTGAATAAAAATGTCTGACTTAAAATTAAATGGAAATTAGAAGAGGTCATCCAGGCCTGGGAGGAACTCTTTAAATCCCAGCAAATGGGAGGTGGAGGCAGGAATAAAAATCATGCTTGACTATACAAGTTGAGTTCAAGGTCAAACTGGGCTACACATGATCCTGTCTCAACAACAACAAAACTACCACAAAGAACCTACTGTAAATGAGTTAAGAAATGAGAATTAGACTGTACACAATCTCTTCTACATTCTGAACCTCTTATTTGATACTTCTTTTCTCTCTCTCTCTCTCTCTCTCTCTCTCTCTCTCTCTCTCTCTCTCTCTCTCTCCCTGGAACCTGACGCTTCATGTATCAATGAGCTACACCTTGACTCTGTGTTCTTAGATGCTTCAACTGAAATGCAGACCTCCCTCATGACTTACCCCATTACTCACAAGCCAGGTTCCATTAGCTCCTTCTTTGAGGCAGCCATCTTCCACACCTATCTAAAGTCCTTTGACTTGTAGGAATTAAGGATAAGAATAAATAGAACACTTTCCTGGACTCTTTTTGAGACAGGGTCTCACATGGCCCACGCTGGCCTTGAATTCCCAATACAGTCAAAGCTGATCAGAAACCTGATTCTTTTGCCTTTCCCTCCCAAGTGCTGGCATTAAAGGTTTGTAGAATACCAGTGTTCGCCATCTTAACTCTGTAAGTGCCGTACCTTGGGAAGCTTCAGCTCTAGTCTGTCACTGTCTCCATATGTTCGTTCACATTTGCTTTGTAACTGTTAATAGTGAAGTTGTAAGATCATCTTTCTGTGATCCCAACCTTTTCTACTATTCTCGCTTAGATATATTCAGATATTTTATTATCAATCCTTTAACTTTGTGAAATTTAAAGAAAATGTTTTTAGAATAAAACCATTGTATATGTTCTACTCTTAAAAGTATGAACAGGGAGCTGGAGAGATGGCTCAAGGGTTAAGAGCACTGACTGTTCTTCCAGAGGACCTGAGTTCAATTCCCAGCATCCACATGGCAACTCACAACTGTCTGTAAGTCCAGGATCCAATACTTTCATGAAGACATAGATAGACAAAACAGTAATAAAAATAAATTTTAAAAAAAGTATGAACAGAATTTTCTTTGAGTTCAAGGCCATTTTGGTTTACATAGCGAGTTCCTAGACAGCCAGGAGTATATAGAGAGGCTTTGTCTCACAAAAGAAAATATCATTCTAGTAGTAACATGAAGCTGTTTGTTTAAACTGAAAAGTCAAACTGAAGTTTCACAGCTAAGACATATAAATGCTGTCACATACCCAGTGCAAAGTTAAAGAGATCTATGAACAAACTGAAGAGCAGACACTTTCCTCCTTCGCTGCCATTACACAAACATACAGATCAGAAATAGAGTCATACAGGACAAACGGCGCCATTATCATACCTCCACATCTGAAGCACTCCGGGGCTGAGCCTGGCATAGCATATTTAATAGTTGCAAAATTAATTCTTCAACATACTGAAGAGCATCATCATTGGACTCAAGAGTAGGATGAACTTGCCCCTGAACCTATAAACAAAAAGTGAAATAATTAAAATGTGGGTTTGTACTAAAGAATGTGGACTAGCCTACAAACGTAGATGGAATGTTGTCCAAAAACCAAGGTTTCTCAACTTTTGTTCCCAGCCTCATGTACTATGCATGCTATTATCTCTTGGAGATCCAGTTACCTCACTGTAACTCACTATTTTTGCATTCACTATGGTTTGCAATGAGACACAGAATGGGAGTAGGAGGGAGAGGCTACGATGGGGATGAAAAATTCAGTTTATGTGGGATGCCTGTGATCTCTGATGGGTCCCTGTTTCTTCCTTAGGAAGGATATGTCATCAGGCTCACTAATGAATATCCAGCATCTAGCACCATGCAGAGCACACACAGTACAAACCAAACAGGTATTTGTGAACAGAGTCACCTTACATCATCATCATGGGACCAAGGAGACACCAGAGGATAAAAGCACAAACCTGTGACCAGCGTTCTATCCACACAAACTATACATTTGTAATCACAACACTTCTACAACCAGAGGGAGTCTGAAACACTAGAATTGCCAAGAACCTGGCAGACCAGCTAGCCTGGAGTACTCAGCTCAGCAGGAGAAACACAGACCCTTCGTGGAAAGAAAGAATTTACTCCTTCTGTACACACACAACACACAACACACCCACTCTAAATGAGCACTTTGACATTTGTGATCTAGTCTACTAAACTGTGAGAAGATAGACAATCATTTAATAATCTTTATTTTTCCACGTCTTTTTTCAGAATTGCTTAAGGCTGCTGGTCTCTACAAACCTTTCATTTTAATAACCAGCACAACAGTTTTTGTGTTCCTTTATTGCTCCCTGGGGGTCAGAACTATTCCTCACCAAATGGCAAGAAGAGCCATTCCTGATGATAGCTGTGCTTTAAGACATGTACCCTCTGACTGAAGGCATTCAGTATGGAAAGAACAACAGCCTCAGTGTAGGGGAAAACTGTTAGTAAGATTATACTGTAGTTGGTTTTGTTTTGTTTGTTTGTTTTACTCTTTGGGGACCTGCCTCCCAGCTCCCAAATAAATACACAGAGACTTACTTATAAGTGCCCAGCCTTAGCTTGGCCTGTTTCTAGCCTGTTTTCTAACAAATTATCCCATGTCTCTCTAACGATGTCTTGCCTTTCTTTATTCTGTATGTCTTTCTTTCCTTCTTACCCCGTGGCTGGCCCTGGCATCCTCCTCTCCTCCTTCTCTCTTCTCCTCCTACTTATTCTCTCTGCCTGACAGTCCTGCATAGTTCTCTTCTCTCTCCTGCCTAGCTATTAGCTGTTCAGCTCTTTATTAGACCAATCAGGTGTTTTAGCCAAAGTAACACAACTTTAAAGTTAAACAAATGCAACATAAAAGAATGCAACACATCTTTGAATCATTAAACAAATATTCCACAGCATAAACAAATGTAACACATCTTAAGTAATATTCTACAATAGTATACTAATAATGATTTTCTTTAAAATGTGTATTAGGACATAGGCATCTACTTCACATAATTTTTAAAGGTAAATATATTCTAACAACTCAGAGCTGCATGAGGAAATACTTAAAATCAGTTATTTTACAGGTGAAGAAACAATCCTGGAAGCTGAAACTGTTTGCCTACACACTTTTAACCATATTCAATATATTAACTGCCAACCTAATTACAACTGGTTTACATTTATTATTTTATTAGATGACTGTACATAGCTAAAATAATGAAGAATTAGGGATATTGAGGGTTTTTAATTCAGTCCAACACAATCTGACTAACATGTGTCAGTGTTATGATACATTCATTCCTCTTTGCACTTAACTATTACCTGTTTTAAAATTCCAGGAATATATTTTACTTTTGCACACTGAATTGCATGCCTTGATGGCTCAAACTGTCTTTCAAAGATCCTCTGTCCTCATGGGTAATTTGCTAGCAGTGAATCCTAATATCACTTGGAGCAATCCTTCAAAGTGGCTATCTGCCAAATTCCTTTCTGAAGGTTATTGGTGTGTGGTGGTGGGGGAGGGGGGCTCAGTCTCATATTGTTTGTCATACAAACATAAAACCAAGTTTGAATGTCTAGTGCCCATTCAAAGATCAAAACTGCCAAGCACAGTGTGTACCAGTAACACCTGTACTGAGGAAGTACAAATACGAGGGTCACATATCTAGCCAATCAGTGAGCTGCAAGATCAGTAAGACCCTGCCTTAAAAAAAAAAAAAAAAAAGTTATTCAGTTATCACGCCTTTGGTCTTAGTATGTGGAAGGCAGAAGCAGACTGATCTCTTTGAGTTCAAGGCCAGTTGGTATACATAGAGAATTCTAGGCAAGCCAGGGTGGCCTAGGATGAAACTCTGGGCTTAGGGGAGAGAAGAAAAAAAAGAGGGGGGGGGGGGCAGAAAAGCAATTGAGGAAAACGTCCTCCAGCCACCAGCATCCAGACAGTATTAGTGATGTCGTCTATTCTAGATCCTTTGGCTTCTGTTATCACTGTTTCCCTGTGGTGCTCTGTGTCTTCTGTCACCTCTTACATGTGTCTAGTGCCCATGCCATTCTCCCAAGTAGTATCACAGCTACATCTTGAACAATCTATCATCTGGATGGCTTCAAGACTATCCCTAGCTCTCCTAATCTTAAATCCCATGTCTCAAATTACCTGTGCAATACTCAACAAGTTGAATTTATCACTAAAAATTTTATGACATTAAACAACAAAAACTAAAGAGACAAAAAAAGGTGTGTGTGTGTGTGTGTGTGTGTGTGTGTGTGTGTGTGAGAGAGAGAGAGAGAGAGAGAGAGAGAGAATATATATGGCTCTAGATCCACTAAGATGTAATACTGAAAAAAATTTATCTGAAATTATGGATCATGTATTTAGTCAAGGTCTTGAAATCAAACATACTATGACTGGAAATTTACAAGACCACCAACAATTTATGGCTGGAGAGATGATTTAGTTAAGAGTACTGGTTCTTTTCCAGAGGACCAGGTTCAAGTCTCAGCACTGAAAGCGGAGCTCACAACCATCTGTGACTTCAGTTCCAAGGAATCTGATGCCCTCTTCTGGCCTTCTCAGGCAATGCAAGCATTTGGTGCATACTTATATAAACTGACAAAACATATACATAAAATAAAAAAGTATGTAGCTCTAAAAAACTGGAAAAAAAGAAAATTCGCCATCTTTTAGAACTAAAAGAAGTTTTAAAAGTCATTTAAATAAGTTTCTCCACCTATCAGATAAGGCAAAAAAGATCGAAACAATCCCCAGCTAATAGTAATAATACTATCAAGTACTGGCATCTAATGTAGTTCTTTCAGTCTCTCACAGTCTAACCTAGAGATAAGGGATACAGTGTCCCAGAAAACCCACAAAGACAGAGAGTGAGTACCACAGATACAGTTATTAGTGGCCCTGCAAATAAAACTTGGCTGGAAGCATGTTGTGATTTGAAAGAAAATGGCCCCCAAAGGGAGTTGGCACTATTAAGAGGTGTGACCTTGTAGGAAGTGTGTTACTGTGGGGGTGGGCTTTGAGGCCGCCTATGCTCAAGCCATGCCCAGTGGCACAGTCCACTTCCTGTTGCCTATGGAACAAGATACAGAACTCTCAGCTCCTTTTCTAGCACCATGTTTTCTTATACGCCTCCATGTCCCACCATGATGATAACTGACTAAACTTCTGAAACTGTAAGCCATCCAATCAAATGTTTCTCTTCATAGCAACAGAAACCCTGAGACAAATGTCATTCTAGTTTAATCAACTTTGGCAATTTACCTTTTCATGTGACAAGGTAAAATGGTCATTGATCCACCCAGGATTCAAATAAGTTCTTCTTATAAAAGAAATGAATTCTTCTTATAAAAGAAATAAAAGAAGTAAATTCTTCTTATAAAGACTCACTTGTGGTCTCCAATTCACCACGTGGCCAAAGACAACCTTATATTTCTGATCTTCCTGCTCCCAGATGTGGGTTATGGATATGTGTGTGGTGCTGGGGAACAAAGCCACAGCTTCATGCATGCTAGGCAGGCACTCACACCAACTAACCTACATCTCAAATATTATACATACACTCTTGTTAAGAGGCTAGCGATACAGAGCTGAGTCAAACACAGTAATTGCTTACATTATTGGCTTTATATTCTGCCAATATATGTACCAACCCCTATTCCAGGTACTATATTCTGATAATTGAGCTCTAATAATGAGTTGTAATTGTATGTTTTTCTATCAATCCAACTGGATAATGATGCTCCAATGAGGCAAGGCCTTCTTCATCTGTTTATAGATTCGTTTTTGCTTCTTTTCACTCAAAGCTTCTGGCGTTCAGGAAATACTTGAAAACCTCTGTTTTGTAGAGGTAAAGGTATAAATAAATGCATGTGTGGCAATGAGGCTAGGGGCTTGGTTGATTCCAGGCACATGCCTTCAAGCACAAACTATTCCATATACAATATCAGTTTAAACTAAGACAGACATTTATTGTACAAAATCAAACTCATTATATATAGCAATACCAGTGAAACACAATACCTAAAAACAACTAGATAACTGATTATAATTCTCATATACTCATATGTTGATTAAATCTAATATTTTATGTAAAATGTTTTTGGAATTCAAGTTTGATAATTTCATTTACTAGTGGTTAGCAAAAGCTGAATAGAACTTATTAAGTAAATAAGTCAGAGAATTACTTTGCTTACAGAAAATGAAGCACAATGCCAAGTGTATTTCTAAGTTCCTGGACACTAATCTTTATCATCTACTCTCTCAAATTAGGTTCACAAAATTCACTTACACAAGAGACCAAGAAATTGTTTTATTTCTTCAGTCAAACAAACATTTCAAGTCTTCTGACTGAAAACATGATTAAAAGTCAAGCAAAGTCCCAACTGCTAGATTTACAGTAACTGATCTTTACTCATTCAAGAAAAATGTGGCTAAGATATTTCTTTAAAGACCAAACAGGAAAGTAGCATTATATTTCACTTTATATAGAGAAAAGAAAATATTGCTGCCTGTGAGACACTGTTAAGAGCTAAAGTACTTTATCACATTCAAACCTGGGATCCAAAAGATTCAAACTGTGCAGGACTATACAAAATAGGTTACCCTGCGCTGGAGAGATGGTTCAGGGTTAAGAGTAGTGGCTGCTTTTCCAAAGGTGCTGAATTCAAGTCCCAGCAACCCACAGTGGCTCACAATCATCTATAATGAGAGCTGGTGCCCTCTTCTGGTATGTGTATACATAATAAATAAATAAATCTTAAAACACAAATTTTAAAATGTATTTAAATGGGGTTTCCTTTAAATGTAGTTTTGAAAATATGGCATTTTATACTTACATTTACTGACTCATAAACTTGATATATCTCTTTAAATACAATTAATTTAAGTTTCATAAATGAAAATGCATCACTAGAGGCTCAAGAGATGGCTCAGTGGTTAGAGTGCATACTGCTCTCAAGAGGATCCAAATTCAGTTCCCAGCATGTCTTGGGCAGCTCACAAACACCTATAACTTCAGCTTAAGAGACTCAAAATCTTTGGCCTCTATAGGCACCTGCACCCATGTGGACATATTCATACACATAATTAAAATAAAAATAAAATTTCTAAGAAACATTTTTTATGTGTATCAGTGTTTTGCCTGTGTGCACTATATATGTGCCTGGTGCCTGTGGTAGCCAGAAGTAAGTAGCCATTAAATCCTCTAGGACTGGAATTACAGACCATTGTGAGCTGCCATGTGTGTGCTAGAAACACAAATCAGGTCCTCTGCAAAGCAGCAAATATTCTTAACTGCTAAGCCATCTCTCAGCCTCATTAACAGACTCCTCCCCCACCACTTTTTTGTTTGTTTGTTTAAAGAAAATACTAAAGAATCAATAACAGACATGGGTAGCAATTTTAATCAACATGACAGCAATTCCTTTGGTAAGACACAATCACCATATTCAGTCAAAGATGCTACCTCTTGAAACTACTCAGGACTGACTGGCTTCTATCCTGATGGTCACTTTATATGTAGTAAATCCTAGCACATTATATAAAAATTTTATTTGCTATTATAACCAGTTATGTATGAATTTCTGTCTGATATAAGGATGCTCAGGAACCCTAGAGTAAACTGCCAGAAAGCACTGTGTTGAGTTCTGATGAATTTTTAATACTCCTTTCTGGCTAATTTCTCTCTAAAGATTTGAAAAGGCTTTAGATTGTATTCCATCATGTCTTTTAAGCCCAGATCTTCTACTTCCTTTTTTTTTTTTTTTAGAAATGTGTTTGTGTATGTGTGTGTGTGTATGTTTGTGTATGTGTACACCCCTTTGTGGTGCTATGTATGCACGTGAGTGTGCAAGTGCACATACATGAAGCCAGATCCGTGTCTCTGTACAGTCTTCAGACAAGGTCTCTTCTTGAGCTGGAAGCTCACCATTTTGGCTAGAATGGCTGTCTGTGACTCTAGAGATCCACCTGTCTCAGCTCTCCAGGTGTAGGCTACAGGTACCCCAAGTTGTGCCTGGTTTTTGTTTTTGTTTTAATGTGGGTTCTGGAGATTTGAACCCACGTCCTAATAGTTGCAGAGCAGGTATTCTTACCTACTGAATCATCTTCTCAGTCTTAAGTACACTGAGAATCTGAAATGAGGCTGGTATTTTCAAAACCTTTACCATAAAGGCAAATAATAAAGATTTGATTATTCAGACCTCAGTGTTAAGGTTAAGTCAGCACTGATGCTTCAGCTATGTATTTCTCCTCACTCAAGCAGGAAGGGGCAGGGAAATGACTTGGCAAGCAAATACTTGTTTCACAAGGCTACGGATGAGCTTTGGTCACTACTGGCGGATATAAGGATGAATTCAGGACACGGCACCACTGTCCTAATACTAGACACGATCATGTAAGGCAGCCTAGGTGCTGCTGCTACTGCTGCTCAGCCTTCGATTACAAAAGTTCCAGTAGACAGAGAATCTAGCCTTCTAGAATCAAAACATCATCACAGCACTGGAAACCACTGTCAAGATGCTGCAGGCCAATTAGACACCAGCCAAGAAAGAACCTCATCATCTTCTTGTGAGATAGAACAGGTATCCACAGAGACAATTACCCTGATCCTATAGGGACAGGTCTAAGGCATGTCCTACAGTCTGGACTTCTTTTCTTATGGGGTTTATTTTCTAAGGCATACCACATAGAGAGGTCCCCAAAGACTAGGCATAGCCACAGGCTTCCTCTGAGGAGTCAAAGCCAATGTCAAGATCATTGATTTGCAACACAGGGCAATGAGCACACCAGTGTGTGCTAATATCTAATGCAGCCCACCAAAAACCAGGAATCTGTAGAAGCAATGACCCACCATCCTGGTGCTGCAAGTCGTACTGAGTGTCTGTATTCCAAGAGCCAAGAATACAAAAAGAGTCGTATTACCCAAGGCCCACGGGTCAGCTAGACTTCTATAATTGGTGAGGTCACAGTGACAGATGCTGACTCCAAGCATAAGGAGGGCAGACAACTCCTGAGGACTGACACCAAGGAGGAGGCCTCTGGCTGCCAAACACACACACACACACACACACACACACACACACACACACACAAAATAGGACTCCCGTAAACACACACACACACACACACACACACACGTACACACACACAAAATAGGACTCACGTAAACACACACACACACATACACACAAAATAGGACTCACGTACAGCAAAATGATTTAGTCATATACAGACTTAATTCTTTAAATCAAAACTGTATAGTTTAAGACACTATAAAGCTAAGGACATGTAATTGTGACAGAAAGTGTACAACAGAACATAACAAGAGAACACCTGAATATCATAAAAAGCTCTCTCATTGATAAAGATGGAATTTAAGACCAAATCAAGTGCTGGTGAGATGGCTAAACAATTAGGAATACTTGCTGTTCAGTAGGACCCATGTTCATGTCCCAGCAGCGCACTGGGTGGTTCATGCTGGGCGGCTCACAGCCACCTGTGACTCCAGGATAGTCAGTTCTGTTTAAGCTGGCCATGATATTATAAGCCTTTAATCCCAGCACTAGGGAGGCAGAGGCAGGCAGGTCTCTGTGAATTGAAGATCAGCCTGGTCTAGAGAGTGAGTTCCAGGGTAGCCAGAACTATTACACAGAGAAACCTGTCTCAAAACAAACAAATCCTAGAGCCAAATAAACTGTAACTATTCAAAATACAATAGCTTTATACAAGGCTGAGACGATAACTGATACTTAAAAACAAAACAATCTTGATATTTGCCTTTCCAATTTCCAAAACTGAGTATTGCTGTTGTTCATTAAAAACAAAACAAATAAAAAACCTCAGTGAATTACACTGATAATGACTGTAGTACTAATTCTTCACCCTGAAAAAAAATAAATATAAATACAACTTTTCCTATTTGATCTATACATTATATTAGCCAAATATCCCTGCTTAATTAAGGTAATCTTCCTTATATGAGTATTCATAATATGTAGCCAAATATCCCTGCTTAATTAAGGTAATCTTCCTTATATGAGTATTCATAATATATGTAGAAAGCTAAGTATTGCAATCTGGAACAAATAAATTTAGCTAATATTCATTAGTCCATGAAACCATTACATGATCTTTATAAAGATCCCTTTTGAGTAGTATCATTAAAATTAGGACCACATTTACTACAATAGGAAGGCAGGCTCAGGAGCACCTGAGGAACAGACTGTTAGGTGCTTAGCATTGATAAACAAAACAGTTAGAGATCTATAGAGAAAGCATGAAAGGTGCCCAGGGAGATGGCTCAGTGGACAGTGAGTGCTGTGCAGGCATGAAGACTGGAGTTTGGATCCTTGACATCCAGGAAATAATGAGCAGGTATAGTAGCCTTTAACCTCGGCCTGCAGAAGGCAGATCCACTGGACAAGCTGGCCTGCTAGCCACAGTTGCAGAGAGACATGCTTCAAGAAATAAAAATGAAACATGATCAAGGAAGACACCTGATATCAACTTTGGTTCTGGCCTTCATACATGTTCACCCACACAAATGTAAACATATATCACATAGTAAAACAAATTATGAAGGCTATCTTTATAACTTGAGGCAGAATTTACTTAAAAGGACCCCAAAAGAGGGCTGGAGGAACAGATGCATCCTCAACAGTGGATGATGGCATGAGCCAACTCATAGCCCTGGTTCTGGGCCTGGGTGGTTGCTGGGTTGGTCAGCCTGCTGGCTTTCCCTCACCCTCACCATCTGGGTGAACTTTCCAGCACCACCTCACGCCTCATCCCCAACCCCAAGTTCACCCTGAGCAGTGAGCGGCCAGGGGCAGGCCAGTTTTCTTGCTCTGCACCCTTGGGCCAGCTTACCTACACCTAAACCACCAGGGCCACCTCTACTATGTTGTCCAGGTGAGGTGCAGAGCCCTTTCCAAGTGCTGCAGCTGGTTGGGGGAGGATCAGCTCTTTGACCTGCCACAGGTAGCTAGGGGTGAGGGGCAAGATGACTATCTTCACATAATTTTTTTTTAATTCTTTCTTGAATTCTTTGATTACTCAGTTATACCCAAAGTGAAACCAGAATCTCAGTGTTACCACGAGAAACTCTACAGGGTTTCTCACAACAATTGATCTTCTAATTCTAGTCATCAACAAGAAAGACCTAAGTCCAGCCACAGACTAGTGAGCTGTGTAATATCTGACATAGATATAATTGCTGACACAAAATGTTTCCAGCATCTAAATTTTGTAGGGCCCTTACTCAGGTAAGCTAAAACGGACCCTTCCTCTCCCCAAGTCTGCCAACTCTTGCATGCAATCAGAGGCCTCAAACTAGACCGATGACTCTTTTTTTTTTTTTTTTTTTGTATTGAACACTTTGCAAGTAAAACTGTACAGACCATAGGGTTTACTGTGTGACTCCATGATTAAAACTTTCTTGTCTTTTTTGTTGTTCTTAAATTTTATTTTTTTCATCTTGGGGAAGTTGCAAGGGCAGAGGGTGGATGTGAAGTGGTGGGTAGATGAGTAGGGTCAAGATGCAGAATGTGAAATACACAAAGATCAACAAAAAGTTAAAAAATAAATTATTCACCTTGATTCTGAAAATAAACCAAGAGCACCAACAACAACTGAGCAATTCTGAACATACAAAACATAAAACTCAGTGGATAATATTGGGAACCAACCACAGAAGACACAGTGCACAAGAAACTCTCAGCCAAGTAATTAAAATGTGATCTGCTTTAAAAGACACCAGAATGGAGAGTCAATAAATAGAACAACAAAAATAAAAATAAAATAAAATAGAGGAAAATAGTTTTAAAGCTGGGAGTGGTCAGTCATGTCTGTAATCTCAAAACTCAGTGAAGGCAAAAGAATTGCTTTAAGTTCAAGCCCAACCTGTGCCATATAATGAGGTAAGGGCCAGCTTGGGCTATGAGTGAGACCAGCTTATAAAACTACTGGAGAAATGACTTGGCAATTAAAAGCACTTGCTGCTCTTGCAGAGGACCCACACTCAATTTCTAGCAACCACATGGGGACTCACAACCAATGTAACTCTAGTTCCGGGGGATCTGACACTCAGTCTTCTGACCTCAGTGAACACCAGGCACACACATGGTATACAGACATACACACAGGCATGACACCCACACATAAAACATAAAGAAATAATAATAATTTTTAGATGTTATTTCAGATGAAATTAACACACAGGAAGCTAAGGCAGGGGAATTCCCAAGAGTTCCAGGCCAGCCTAAGTTATATGAGATCTTGTCTCAAAAATAAAACAAATAACTTTTTAGTCTGTATCTTGCATGCAGATATGAATTTTATTATTCTTTAAACCAAACTCTTAAGTTATATTCACTGTTTGTAAGGCAGACTTCAACTCTTTAAAAAACTGAGGAGCCAGAGGGGAGCACTTGGAGCCCTTGCAGTTCCCAAAACCCTCAACTCCAGTTCCAGGGGATCTGCCGCCACCTTCTGGCCTAAACAAGAAAAATGCATAAAACAAAATAAATTCTTAAAAATTTAAAGGAGTACCAGCAAGATGTGGTATCACAGGTGTATAATCCAAATAATTGGGAGGCGGAGACTAAAGTATTAGGTGTTCAGAGTCCACCTGGGCTATATTCTGTCTTAAAAAACAAAAAAGAAGCCTGTGGATGCCTCAGCAGATGTCTTAACTAGGGTTTGTATTGCTGTGAAAAGACACTATGACCACAGCAATTCCTATAAAGGAAAACATTTAACTGGGCTTCTTACAGGTCAGAGGTTCAGTCCACTGTCATTATAGCAGGAAGTATGGTGCTGGAGAAGAAGCTGAGACTTCTACGTCTGGATCCACAGGGAGCAGGAAGTAAATGAGACACACTGGCCAGGTTTTAGCTTCAAAGCCTGCCCTAGTGACTCACCACCTCCAACAAGGCCACACCTCCTCCAAGTACCATTCCCCATGGGCCCATTTTTATTGCAGTTGAGAGTTGATTAGGATCTGGAGTTCAAGGCCAGGCCCACCTATCCATGAGGCTCTGTCCTTAAGATATTAATATACTAAAGTGGATAGTCCAATGCTGAAGTAAAATCACCACCCATCACCACCCTTCACCTTCACGGTCCTTTAGTCAGCACTAGATTAGCTTCCAATCCTAGCAAAGACTCAGCAGCAAGTCAGCACAGGCTGTGAATGAGAATGACACCTGCCCTCACTCCTTAAGGGCAGGGGCAGGGTTTGAAAGTGTAGGTAAGTAGATCTCCGAGTTCAAGACCAGCTTGGTCTACCTAGTGAGCCCCTGTCTCAAACAACCAAATAACGTCCAGTAAGAATAAGATGGCTCTGTGTGTGCTGCTTACCCCTTCAGAGCCTGATCCTCTCTGACTCTATCACCATGCCAAGTAATACTGTAAGTCCACAATAAAATAGTGTTGAATAAATATTTGATTGTATTTTTAAAATTTGGAATTTCCTGTTACCATCAGAAAGATTTTATAGAGCTTTTACTCAGGGTGTGTGTGTGTGTGTGTACAACACACAGTATCTATACCTAAAGAGAACATGCTTTCCCCCACTGTGTCTAACAAATCTTGGTCATTTCAAGATGTAAATGTAATTAGATGGTAAAATCCAATAAGATGAAAGTTCAAATTTTTCTTTCAAAGTTTCAACTAACTGCTCTCACAAAAGCTAAAGAAAAACAACTGAATAATTAAATTCTGACTAAAAGCATAGTTTGATTTTACTTCAATGAAATAAGAAGAGAAGAACCATAGTAAACTACTGCCATGCCGCCTTCGTGGGTGGTCTTTTCTTATTTTGAAGTTTGCCTTGTTTTCTCACTGCTTGATGTTGGAATTAAGAACAGTATTTGAGTTTTTAAAGCGTATGACCAAAGTCACTGCAATTATTTCATTAGTCTTAAATGTTGATAAGATTGCAAGTTTTGTGTATTATAATATTGATTAATCTTTTTGCTAGGAAGCACTGTTTTACATAATAGATGGAATCAGTTTTAGCTAGTATTTTAATTAGCCTATCATAATTCTTTTTAAGCATTCATTTATTTATTATTTTGGTGTGTGGAGCAGAGAATAAAACCCAGAGCCATGTGCACACTCGGTAAACATTACTATGTCTATAGTCCCCCTTCTAAGTTTTTAAATAGCTAATTAGTTTTGCTCCCAATTAAATACTCCTACTGAATAAGTAGCACATTCTAATTTGGTTATTACTAGGCTGTAAGCACAAAAATGTATGCATTTTTCTTATGTATCTTATGTATCTAAAGATACAGGACATAGCTGTATCTTTTAAATTGTATTTATTAGTGTGTGTGTGTGTGTGTGTGTGTGTGTGTGTGTGTGGGGAGAGAGAGAGAGAGAGAGAGAGAGAGAGAGAGAGAGAGGTGGGTTGGGTTGGGTCCCTCCCTCTCAACTGTGTGTCTGCAGGCATCTATATCATCACAGCAGAAGTAACCAGCCTCCTTGCTCTTTGCAGTCCGTGGGAGCACAGATCATGGGTCTCCACACTGTTTCTGGTAACAGCACAGATGACAAAAACAGCTCCTGGCTGCAGTAAGACCTCACTCAGGACAAAGCCCTTGAGTGCTCGGAGGCAGCCCAGCCCATGGACATAAACATGACCTTCGGCTGCAACATGAGCCATGGACATTAATACAGACCATGGCCACAGTAGGACCACAGGCTCAGACATAGCCCTCAATGGCAGCATGGACTTGGACATCACCATGGTCTCAAGTGGGAGTATAGGTGTACATATGGGATATATGTACATAGGACTCAGGACAACTTGAGAAGTTGATGAACCAGCACTCAGCCCAGTCCATACAGAGAGACCCTGACTTAACAACAACAAAATTCCATCCTCTGATACGGTGATATATTGCATATTTAATAAAAATAGTCTGGAATATCAGAAGACAGAGCCAACTCTCCAGCCCTGTTTTGGTTTTTTGAGACAGGGTTTTCTGTGTAACAGTCCTGGCTGTCCTGGAACTTAGTTTATAGACCAGACTGACTTCAAACTCACAGAAATCCTTCTGCCTCTGCCTCCCAAGTGCTGGGATTACAGGGGTGCACCACTACTGCCTGGCCATTAGATCTTGAACTCAGAGTGATGGCTTGGCTGTAAGTCTGTCCCCTGATATTCCAGACTATTTCTATTAAATATACAATATATCACCACATTCTGGCTGTCATATGAATGCACACTTGCGCACCCACACACATGCACACACAGACACACATGCGCGAACGCAAGCGCCTGACGGCACACGAGCGGATGCATACACCTACACACGAATACCAGCACACCAGGACGTATGTACGTATCTACGTACTTGTACGTAGGTATGTACGCACACACGCACAGCACGCACATACGTACGTACGCAGTACGCAAACACGGAATGAAAGAATGCAAGCACGTTTCACGGAACACAAGTATGCCCAACGCAACGCACGTGCGCGCGCACATGCAAGAACACACACACACATGTATGCACACCTGTACATATTCATTCAACCAAGCATGTGCGTACGCAGTTAACATACATTCAACAGTGAGCATGAAACCATTTCCCCTTAAAGGACAAAGACCGCTTATTCTCACCATATTGTTCAACATGGTAATGGAAGTTCTTGCAACTGGTACAATTCAAGTAAAGAAAGCAGATCTGAAAAGGTAAAAACTAGAAATGCTTGCTACTTAAGATAACACATCTAAGCATGTTATTCTGGCTGTTACAGAACTAATTAAGGCACTTGAGGAAGGCTTATTGTGGCTCACTGAGGGGTCATCACAGTGGCCGCATGGCCGCAGTATAGCTAAACAAAACAAACCAAACAAAAAACACCTTTTTTGAGATAGGATCTCGAATAGCTCAGACTGGTCTCATACTCCCCTGGGATTACAGGTGTGTGCTTCCACGCCCAGAAGTGTATTCTTGAACAGAGTGTGACCCTCAAATGATCCAAAACTGCATGCACATGACCGTGAGATTGTGTTCTTGCCCTCAAGGTACTCTTACATATAGGAAGAAGCCATAGATTCAAACAGCCTCCAAAGCCAGGCTGCCACCCAGAGCTAAAAGTTGAGGTATAAGGTGACAGAGGGGTTCATTTTACTTAGGGTATGCAGCTGTAGGAGAAAGCCTTGGTAGTGGTGTAATATGTGAAATGTACTTTGAAGGACAGACATCATTAGAATCATCAGGTACAACTTGACTGTTGCTGCTGAGAACAGCATAACAAGGAAGCATTCCTATCTGGCAATTTGGCTACTCCCAAAAGTATAAGCCTCTTCCATAGTTCATAGGCTGGCTCTCATTCCCAGAGGGTTAAGGAATCTCTTGGTATTAATATACAAGTAAGGAGAGATGTTTGTAACTAGACTTGTATCATAAGAACCATGGAAGCTAAATGTGAACACCTGTAACCCCAACATTTAGGAGGCACAGGCAGGAGGATCAGGCACTCAAGGCCAGCCTAGGTTACATAACTCAACAACAAAAAGACCATTTGGGCCTCTGAAATGGCTCGCTTGTCCCATACCAGAGTTTGACTCAAGGAATCACATAACAGAACAATAAAAGATTCATGCAAGTCATCCTCTAACCTCCATATTCATACACATGTGCAAACACATAAATGCAATTTTAAAATTTTTTAAAAGAACATTTATGGTAGTTTTATTTATAGCTATGAATTTAAAATATCAGATACCCATCCACAAGATAAACAAACCATGACTTAGTCACATGACGGGAAAAGAAAACTGAATTCTTAAAGCATAATCTCAAATGCCTCACTAAAAATATACACTACTTGAATCTATTTACATGATGTTCCAGAGCAGGTAAGATTAACCTGTGGTGGGATGATGAAAGGGTCCGACAGTGGCATCTCTGGGAGGAGGAGCAGGGATTGATTAGAAAGGCGTAAAGGGAACTTTCAGAGCCATGGTAACGTTTTATATTTTCATAGAGGCTTTACTAGTATATAATCATTAAGCAGTACAAATAACATCTGTATATTCCACAGTATATAAACTTCTTATAAAAACAAAAGGACTGTAAAAAAGCTATCTATTTCTAGTTACTGACGCAGGTTAAAGCACTTAGAAGTAACATATGCTTATACCTGCAAGTATAAAATTCATCAGAATATCAGGTAAGTGCCAAGTGTGGTGGTACACCCCAATCTCTGTGTTTGACACAAGCTTGGTCTATATGGTGAGTTCTACATAGAGCTACGTAGTGAGATCCTGTCTAAAATAGATAGATAGATAAATAGATAGATAGATAGATAGATAGATAGATAGACAGACAGACAGACAGACAGACAGATAGACAGACAGACAGATAGATAAGCTGGACAGAGCACTGAGGGGCTGAGACAGGATAGTCGTCACAAGTCTGAAACCAGCCTGGGCTTCACAGTGAGTTCCATGCTACATTGAGAGACTGTCATGAGAGGTAAGAGTAGATAGGCATGCGATAAAGCAAAGATGATGAAACAGCTAACAGAATCTAAGATGATGGCTATATTAGTATTCACTGAGAAACAACCAGTCAACAGTAAACTGTGTGCATCTCGTTGTACACTCTGACAGGACCTAGCATATACTGACATATGACACTATTAGCACAATCAAGTAAGGAAAACATAAGCGTCTCTTTTTGGTTTTGTTCCTTCAGAGTCTCAAACTCCCTGTGTAACCAAGAATGACCTTAACTCCTGATCCTTCTGCCCTCACTTCTCATATGCTGTGATTACAGGCTTGTGTCAGTCAGCACACATAACCCAAAAGTCTGTCTTTATAATAGCCAAGGATCTTCACTGGTTTGTATTTCCTATAATTTTATGAAAGCACAGTTATATAGAACATGCTGTTTTAGTTTGGCTTTGTCGGTTATTAAATGGGCAGGCAACATTGCCATGTATATCAGGTAACCCACATTCCCTTTCATTTCATTATATGGTTATATACAACTTGTTCATTCATTTCCTAGTTGATTACTGATAGACAAATAGTTTGGATTGTTGTCTGCAGCTGAACAGACCTACTACAAATACTCATATGTATGTTTGTCTGTAATGAAGACTGAACCAGAATTTCATACATACTAGGTTTGCACTCTACCACTGCGCTACAACCCCAGTCCTTTTGTTACTTTTTATTTTGAATCAAGTCCTTACAAAAGTTGTCCCAGGCTGGCTATGAATGTTTAATTTTCCTGCATGGATCTCCTGAGAAGCTGGGGCAACAGGCTTGTACAGTCAAACTTGACTCAAACATATGTCTTTCTGTAGACACAGATCTAACCTAGGTTTCTATCTCAGACTTCCAAATCTGCTGCATGAGGTATCAAAACATGGGCTGTCAACCAAAGAATGTCTAGACAATCCAAAAGGCCTTTAAAATCAACATGTTTCAAATCTTCTCATCATGCCTCTCCTCTCTCCATCCCAAAGTCCAGTGACTACCTGCAAGCAAACTCAAAAAGATTCTTGGCACTTCCTTAGCATTCATCCCTGCAATCAGAAGTGAGGTGCTGAGTCCTGACAGTTCTACCTTTTCAGGATGCTCACACAGCATCCAGCCTAATCCAAATGCCTGTCTGCCCTTAGATGAACTTAGTAAACCAGACTTCAGCTTCTTTTCCTTACCTTACGTCTCATTCTTCCCCTTCCTTGACCAAAGTGAAGTTTCTAAAATTCACATCGTGTTACTTCCCACTTAAAACCCTCAGTAGTCAGATGTGCTAGTCCGTATTTATGACCTGAGCACTGGGGTGGATGAGCCAGGACAGCTAAACTGCAAGTTCAAGTCTAGTCTGTGCTATAGGATGAGACTGTCTGAAAAACAAAAGCCATTGCTTTAAAAAAGGAGCTCTTTCTCCAGACACACCTGCTACCACCTTCCACTTAGCCTTCTCTTTTTCTTTCACTTTTTTTTTTTTTTTAACCTTTGCCATTTATCCTTAGTACCAAAGGCAAATACTTGTTCTGAGACAAGCATGATACATTTGTGGGATGTGATAAATGTAGCAGGAAAGACATCATGGGACCTAATAAATACATTCAAGAAAAGCAGCAGTCCTACCTAGAAAGATTTTGATAGGAAATCAAATAGAAAAATCAGGGTAGAGCTATCTTATAAATTACGTGCTTAAAAACTACATTTTAAAGAAAAGCAACAATTGTGAACAAAGGTTTAACACTTTCAAAAGTATATTACAACTTCTGAAATATATAAAGGCAAGTGGGCTGGGGCAAGGACTTAATAGAGAGGCTATCATGTTATCTGGGAGAGGAAACCATGCAGTTAGGAAAGTAGATTACAGAAGCACGTTAAAGGTTGATAAACAAGAAGCTTTGCCTGAAGGTGGGCAGTACAGAGAGGAGGCAGAATAGCTTCACAGGTTTTAACCAATCAAACACAATCCTGAAGCCATTAACCAAGAAGTTAAAAACCTATGGGGGGGGGGCAGTTTTATTTTGAGTATCCCCTTCCATACTTGGCAACATTTCCAAATAACTTTAACCACTGGCAAACTAAAAGTAACATACAAAGGCTAAAAATTCAAACCGCCAAACCAAAAGGGGGAAGACAGTTTGAAGATTTTACTAAATCACAATGTTGCTTTAGAGGCTTTTTAAATGTAGCAATATTTCCAAATAATTTACTTTAACCTCTGCCTAACTCAAAGCAACACACAAAGGCACTTATTCAAAATGAGTCCTAGCAGGTGTCAGATGCAGCCAGTGCATGGGCACCCAATAGGGTAAGATAATATTCTTATTCTCTAGTTGGGGAGTGAGAGCATGCACAGGTAAATTGGAACTTCAAATTCTCTCCTGAGTTAGGATAGAATGCTAGGAGGAAACAATGGATTATTATCCAACTCAGCCCCAAGGGTTGGAGAAAATCTTTGAGGTTGAGTTGCTTTAGCCAAGAAAAAAGAAACAGCCATTCCAAAAAGCCTCAGTAAGAAAAGGCAGTTAGAGATGGAGAGATGGCTCAGTGGTTAAGAGCGCTGACTGTTCTTCTGGAGGACCTGAGTTCGATTCCCAGCATCCACATGGCAGCTAACAACTGTGTGTAATTCCAAGATTTGACACCCTTGCACAGTTATATATGCAGGCAAAACACCAATTCACATAAAAATTAAAAAAAACTAGTTAAAAAAAAGAAAGAAAAGGCAGAGTTTGGCATTATACAAGTAGTTTAAAGTCTGAGAAAGCCTTCAAGATAAGGACACACCCACACAAAATGTCCAAGGACACATCTACATGAACTGCCCAGCATACAAGAGCATATTCAGATTATGAGAAATATGTCTTAGGTGTCTTAAGAGCACTGTAAGTGGGAATTGAAATGAGGGAGGATCCTTACACCTCAGGGAGATTCTACAAACACATCACTTCTGCAGGGATATCTCTGCTTGAAGTGGAAAACCAAGCAATCACAGGCTACACTGTGACAAACTGGAAACACACCCCTTTCTAAAGAAGGCAGCCATCTACAACTCTAGAAATTTACTGTTGTGTGAAAATATAAAGCAAGACTGTCTATAATTCAAGAAAAAAAAATAGGAATTCAGACTGTATGTGATATTTTTTCATTTTAAGATACTGGCAACTAATTACATAATTGGAAAACAAAAACACCACAATGCCAGCCAAACAAAATGTGTCTGTGAATAGATTTCAGCAAGGGCCACCCATGTGGCAGGTTAGAAAGGTCTGCCAATTTCTACAATGCTCTCTCCACCACTTCAAAGGATTCTCCAGTGTTATTTCTGAGGTTTCCTTGGAATAGAAGCGACTTGCCTTTAAGCCAAATACCCAAAACTGGTAATGTTCTATGAGGGCTTTTAATATATTTAATCAACATTTCTGTCTCATCTTGTCAAGATGCTTCTTTAGTTCTACAAGCTAAGCAGTCAACTGCAGGTGAAGCCAATGTAAAAATGGAGTGAGGCCTTGTGGGATCATTAATGAACAAAGTATGCACGACAAGGTGGATTCTTTGATTTCTTTAGACAACACCACAGAGGTTGGTAAGCAGTGAGACACTTGAGGATAAAAACCAGTAGCCTAAATCTGAAAAATAAAAGCAAAGTCGATGTCTTCCAACAAAGCATTTTCATCATAAGATACCAAGAGGGGATGGGTGATACTAAAAGTTGCTGGCCTTTTAGAACTATGGAATGCCTTTCAAAATTCTGGTAAAATAGAAAGGCTCCACATCATAGTACAGCAAACACTCTCAGTTCTCAATAAACAAAACTGTATTTTAGCTAAAATAGCATGAAAACTATTTGAGCAACAAGAAATCGAGATTAAAACTACTGAAAGAATAAAGCAATTTTTATAGGTAAGGCAAAAGAGAGCAAAAACAATCTGATGTTTTAGTCCATTCAAACACACCGGTTTCAGATGTCTTAGTGCAGTATTTACTAAGTCACGGTGTTGCTTAGGAAGCTTTTAAAATGAGGCAACATTTCCCAAGAACTTTAACCACTAGCGAACTAAAAAAGTAACATACAAAGGCTAGAAATTCAAAATGTCAAACCAAACGATGGATGGTTCACAATGTTGCCTTAGGAGCTTTATAAAATGTAGCAACATTTCCAAATAATTTACATCAACCTCTGGCAAACTCAAAGTAGCACACAAAGACTAAAAATGCAAAACGCCAAACCAAACGAGGGTTGGAAGATTCTCAGACTCCCCAGAAGAGCCCCTCGAAACACAGTGACATGTGCATCACCTCTATAATGGGAGTGGGGGGTGTCAAGAGAACCGGGAGTTAGGACTGAGCGAGCAAAGCCAAGCAGGCCATGTTCTTGCTGGCAGGCTACCTCTCAATTACTTAGGCAAGCACTGTGGCCAGGGCACTCTAGAGCCAGTAAGAGCGCACTGGACTCCTAAAACGGGAGGTTGACCGCAGTTCGGTAAGACCGAGAAGGTAAGCAGTGGCCTTCTTTGACCTCCACGGTAAACCGAGGCTCCTCCAACCGTCGCCTCTGCGCTTGGATGATCCAGGCCAACCCTCCCCGACAGTGTGCGGCCTTCCCACGCATCCCGGGCGAGTGTCAACAGCTGGAGCAGCCAGGCGCGGGGAACCACACCGCCCGTGCAGCCCTCCCGGAGCCCCGCGATCGGGGAGAAAGACGGCGGTGCGCGCCCCGCCTCCCCGCCCTCGCCCGGCCCCGCGCGGACTGCGGCCGGGAAGCGGGTTCGGCGCTCTCACCTTTTTCAGAGCAGGCACCAGCAGCCCCCTCCACTTGGGCGCGTTCTCCTCGCTGAAAAACTCGTAGGGCAGCTGCTGCGCCTGCATGGTGCCCGCGGGGCGCCTCGGGGCGAGCGGAGGGGCGGCGGCTCGCGGCGCGGAGCAGGGCCGCAGCCCGCGCACAGCCCGGCCCCCTCGGGGCGCCGGCCGCGCGGCCCGGCTAGCGCTGGCGAAGAAGCTGGGGGGCGAGGCCGGTGGCCGGACACCCACCCGACACGCGCGCCGGTCGCCTAGAACCAACGCAGCCCGGCGGTGGCGGCGGCGGCATCCCGCACTACCGCCCCGGGGCGAGGCCCCCCGCTCTGCCCCGGGCCGCTCTCCGCCGCCCGCAGCCGGGGTTGAGCTTCCCCGGCACGGCCTGGACCGCCGAGAGACGGCGCGTGGAGGGACTCCCGGGCCGGTGGAGCCCGTTCGCTTGTAGGGAACTCGAGCGCGAGGCTCGGAACGGGGCGGAGCCGGGGCCGGGGTCGGGCGGGGAAGGGCCCCGAGGTCGCGGCTCGGGAAACCCGGCCGCTCCGCTGCTGCTGCCGCTGCTGCTGCTGCTGCCGTCGCCGCCGCCGCCGCCGGTGTAGCGCTGGAGCTTCCTACTAGCAAACTGAACCTGCCCGCGACTGAGCATGCGCCACCGGCCCTGGCCGGTTCGCTCCGGGTTTTCCGGCTGCCCGGGGACGAGGAGGGGCGCGCAAGAAGAAGCTGGGAGAGCACTGCAGGGGCGGGGCCGAGGGACCCTGAAGGCGAACCCGGGACTGGAGGGCCTGGGCGTGGGGGTGTGCGAGCAGGCAAAGCGCCCCCTTTGTGTGGTCCCGCAGGCCTGGAGCCCATCCCGCTCTGGGAGATCTAGGCCTTGGGTCTCAGAAAAGGGGTGTGTGTACTTTGTTCCCAACATGAAGATAAGGAGTGCCCTGAGCATGCACTGTATACTAAACAGATTGCACAAAAGATAGGTTCCTTCTCTCTCACACACACACAAAAACTACTGCCTGGTGAGAGGAGAGATCACCTTGTTTCCCTCGCCCTTTCCGTAACATGAAAAATGTATGTGTTGTATTTATTGATCGTGTGTCTACGCAAACCCATCGGCGTTTATTTATAGGCTTGGTCCACCCTGCTTTATATCTTTCATGGCTTCTTGAAAGACAGGGTTGGGTTTTTTTGTTTGTTTGTTTGTTTGGCTTTTTTCTGCCTGGTACACGACCCATATTAAGACCAGAAGATCCCGGAATGCCATAGAAGCAGTATATGTGAATTGCCCTTCCATCTTGAAGATGCAGATGCTTATGATAGTGGCATTGCGCAACACTGGGGCACATTATGCTTTATCATTGAAGGCTTTCTGAGTAAAGTGTCATTTTAGTTCTCAGAGTTTTCATTTCATAGATGAGAAAACAGTTGAAAGAACCAGCCTGGGCTCAAATTGACATTTATGTCCTGCTGTTTCAGAGTATAATAAACAAGATCTCACAGACGAAAAATGTTTGAAACCACTGTTTTCATCTTTAGACGTCCTTCTAGAATCTAAATAAAACCTTTACATCTTCCCTTTTAGAACACACATACACAAATTTACAACTTTTCTTTTAAATCCCCTTAGACTTTGAACGTATTCAAGATGATATATTGAAGTCCATCCATAAACCATCTGAGTAATAAGACACCAGAGCAGACCTGCTGGTGAAGTGGCTCAGCCAATAAAGGGCACTTGCCACCAAACCTGAGAACCTAAATTCTGTCTCAGGGTTCCACACAGTTGAAAGAGGAAAACCGACTCCCAAAAGTTGCCTTCTGGCCTCCATACATATTCGGTGACAGTGCACCACACACAAAATAAATGTTTAAACAGAGAGGCAGTGTAACTATAGCTTGGGTAAGAACTGCAAAAGGACTTTCAGAGAACAACATGTCAGTTATCTTCAACTGGTTTGTGTGGTTCAGAGTGACTGACCCAAACCTGCTCTCTATAGAAAACTATTTCTTGGCTTCTCTTTGCTATTAAAACACATTTCAAGCTGAGAGTGGTGGTCGAACAAGCCTCAGACCCCAGCCCTGGGGGAAGGGGAGTAGAGGCAGAGGTTCAAGGCCAACCTCAGCTACTGCATAGTGAGTAGTAATGAAAAAACTAAAGAACACACTTCAAAGCTATGCACAAAGCTACGCAACTGATCTCTACTTAAAAATCACAGTTCATCACACTTGCCTTTGTCTATTCCTGGAAAACAATGCTCCTCCCTCCGTGGCTTTACCCTTTTCCCAATCTGGAGCACCTAGCTGCTCACGTGGCTAGTTTTAACATCAAAACCTCTGAGAAGCCTTTTCTGATCAGTTTAATTAACTACGGTCTCCTAGAGTCCTACCATGTGTTCTATGTGACCCTTTCCTAGCACTCACTCAGCCTATTCTTCATGATTTTTCCCCCCTCACTAGAATGTAAATGCCAGAAGATTAACACTTTTATGTATGTGGTTCACTATTATATCCCAGGATTTAATGTGTTTGCACAGCAGGAGACATTGTTTTAAAGGCATCAAAGTTGCATTAAAGAAACTTGCTGTAAGAATACAGGAGTTGCCTGGTGTAGTGATGCTAGTCTTTAGCCCCAGCACTCGGGAGTCAGAGGTAGGTGAATCATCATGAGTTCAAGGCCAGCCTGGTCTGCATAGTGAGTTTCAGGACAGTCAGAGCTACATAGTAAGACCCCGTCTAAAAATTTATTTATTTTTTTATAAAGTTGTCCCAGAAAAACAGGTGATCTTTGAGACCGTGTAAGAAAATCTACATTTACTCACTCCAAGATGTCAGAGAGCATTAAAGGATTGGTAATTGAACTCCAAGATTCCCTTCAACTAGGAATCTGATTTAAGTGCAGAACCGAACAAGCCCTAGGAACATAGGTTGTCGTGGTTAGCGGCCAGGTCAGGCTTCCACCAGGGTGAAGTTCTGGCTGCAGGGAACCAACGGCTCAAGGGAAATTGCTTCCTAGAGGAGGAGTAGCAAGAGAGGAAGTCCGTGTAACTGAAGTCGCGGAGCTCTCGAGCCTACATGCATGCGTACATCTCAACTGCATGCCTACATCTCTTAGGACAAAAGCAAACGCCTAGTGGTAGACAGCACTGCCAGGCTCAAACGCGTGCGTTTTCAAGCAGTGGTCCGCCGACTGGCGCGCAAGCGCAAAGGCTCCCCTTGGCAGCCTCACTGCCAGAGCGGAGGTGACGCACGGGAGTGCGTCTGGACTCACTAGTCGCATCCATTGGCAGAAGCATCCAGGCACAATAGCTGAGTTCCGAGCGCATCGGACCTGGAGCGACAAGGGAGGGGTTGGGGAGGACGCTGGGCCGTGACAGCACCCCCTGCAGGTGCAAGCTTGACCCGACTGGCCTGGACAGGATTACCTGGTTTCGTAGCCAGTAATCTTGAAGCCCGCTTGAGATCTAGCTACGTTTCTGTTCGAGAGGCTATCCACTGGTGTCCCAGGACAAAGTCCGGAGTCCTTAACCTGGAACTCTTCGATTTGCATAATCGCGCCAACTACTTACCGGTTCCAGACGCCACTGTCCCTCTTGCCTCCCGCGCACCCAGCACTGATTCTTGCACGTGCAGTTTGTTCCAAGTGTTTGGAATACCTGTAACTTTTTCTCCAGTCCTTGAAGCACCGTCCCACCTCAGAACCCCTGGTATTCTAGGAACTCTCACCCAATCCGTGCCTTCCCTTCATCCCTAGTTTAAATATCAGTCCCTCAGTCCCCATACAGGATTCTTGCCCTTGAACTTTGAGCCTCATAGGCATTAAGAATAGCAACTTCAACCATTACGAAACTTATGGCCTCCCTCTGAAGCATAACCAGCCTGCATTCTTTACTTCATTCTCTTTTTCTCAACCCATATCTTCGGTTCCACTGTTTTCAAATACTATGTCCTTTGAAAACACACCGAAGAAAACACAGATAGGAGCACTGAACGCCTGCCAGTTAATACTCATTCTGCACCCTCACCATTTTCTTCCTCCTCCCACGTTGCAAATGTGGTAGGAAGCAGGGTTAGTTATTAATGAATAATGAAGTAAATGAGATGATCAAAGGATCATCAAGACATACGAGACTGTTCTTTGCCCTTGCCGTGTTTGTAAGCATCACTACAGAGTCCAACTTTTTTGCAAAAATCTCCATTTTATTCAAATAGTAATAAATCCTCAAGCTGATCGCATAGAACTCACTGCAACTTCATCAAATCCCCAACACGATTTTTGATTGACCAGGACAAACTAATTCTAAGCTGCATATAAAATAAGACCAATTTTCTTTAAAAAAACGAAGTTTGTGTGTGTCACTATGTCAGCTTAGACTTTTTTTGTCGTATTATTTTTTTGTGTGTAGTGGGAGTAGGGTATCTCATGAAGCCCAGGCTTACCTCAAAATCACTATATAACTAAAGATGACATTGATTTTTTTTATCTTCTTGACTTTACCTGCCAATTCCTGGAATTACAGATGTTATACTGGGGTCAAGTTTACTATGTAAAGAGTAAAAATTTTAAATTCAAAAAATGACATTGATAAAGAAGAGTATCAACTATTCTCCAACTTTGTTCAGATATTACCAAAGTTTTCCAATAGTGATCCTTACAGAGATTATTTTTTTTTTATGTGAAGTGGTGTTTTGCCTGCATGTATAACCGTGTAAGGGTGTCAGATCTCGGAATTACAGACAGTTGTTAGCTGCCATGTGGATGCTGGAAATCGAACTGAGGTGCTCAGGAAGAACAGTCAGTGCTCTGAACCGCTGAGCCATCTCTCCAGCCCATATGCACATGTTAAGAACAACTTTATGGCATCGTTTTCTTTCCTTCAACCTTTATATGGGCTCCAGGGATAAACTCAGGTGCCAAGCTTGTGAAGCAAACACCCTAACCTTCTAATTCCCTGTTGCCACCCCTTGCAATTATTTTTATAGCAATACATATACCCGACCTCCAAATTTTGCATAAAGTGTGTGGGGGGGAATGAGATCAAAAATTGAGAATACACATAGATCTTTAGCCACTCTGCCTTGACTCAGATTAGTGATGCATCCATCACTGATGTGGAGAGCTGTTGAATCAAAAAAGTTATCTGAAGCAGGGGCTGGAGAGATGACTCAGCGGTTAAGAGCACTGTCTGCTCTTCCAGAGGACCTGAGTTCGATTCCCAGCATCCACATAGCAACTAACAACTGTCTGTAGTTTCAGTTCCAGGCAAAACACCAAGGCAAGTAAATAAATAAAGTTTTTTTTTTTTTTTAAAAAAAAAGTTATCTGAAGTGATTAGAAAGATGGTTCAGTGGTTAAGGGTTCTTGTTGGGGGCTGGAGAGATGGCTCAGCAGTTCAAAGCACTCTCTGATCCTTCAGGGAACCCAGATTCTATTCCCAGCACCCACATGGCAACTCACAACTATCTGTAACTCCAATCCCAAGATAATCAATGCCTTCTTCTGGCCTCTTTGGGCATTACTTGCAGGTGATTCACAGACATATATGCATGTAACACACACACAAATAATAAAAAATTAAAGGCAATGATTTTTTTTAGAAATTAAATTTTAAAAATGTTGCTCATGCTCAGAGAAGCTGAGCTTTGTTTCTAGCAATCATATTGAATAGTTCATAATCACTGTAACTCTAGCTCCAAAAGTTTCAGTTCCCCTTTCTAGCCCCCATGGCCACCTATACACACAAATAGATAGATAGATAGATAGATAGATAGATAGATAGATAGAAAGAGAGAGAGAGAGGTGGTGCACACTTTTAATCCCAGCACACTCGAGGATTAACTCTGTGAGTTCCCATGCCAACTAGGGCTACATAGTAAGACCCAGTAGTAATATGTTACATATTTAATAAAATCTGGAATATTAAGAGATCAACACACAGTCAAAAACTAGGCAGACATAGATCTGGAAGTTCTGGATCTTTGAGTACCAGGCCAAACAGCTGGGCTTCAATGGCACACACCTTTAATCCCAGCACAGGAAAAGCTGGGAGTGGTGGCCTACACCTTTAATGGCATAACTCCAGAGACAGAGATTTTTCTGTTTCTGTTCAGGACTGAATACCAAATAGAGTAGCTCATGCCTTTAATCTGAACTTGGATGGGATACAGCTGGGCAAGAAGGGTGTTTAAGGCAGACTTAGGAAAACAGCAGCAATTAGAAGCGACCAGGAGTGAGTCTGAGGAAGCTGGAAGATAGCTGGATGAGATTTGACTGTAGTGTTTCCTCTTCCTGATATTTCAGGCTTTATTAAATATGTAACATATCAACACAAGATTCCCCCCTCTCTTTCTCTCTCAAAAAATTCATCTTTTAAATTAACGAATCATCAATTCTGTAGCTGGCAAAAACCATGCTACTTCTGTACAGTTAGCATTGGTGGAGCAGGTAGGTGTTTTTCAGCCTTCTCTCTCTTGTGGCTCAGTTCTAGAGTGTCACAGGACTACTGCTGTTTGGTGGGACCCAACCAAGTCTTAAACCATAGCTACCCTAAGCTGAAAAGTGGGGAGTTTTGTTGTTGTTTGTTTGTTAAAGATTTATTTATTTATTATGTATACAGTATACAGAAGAGGGTACCAGATGTCATCATAGATGGTTGTGAGCCACCATGTGGTTGCTGGGAATTGAACTCAGGACCTCTGGAAGAGCAGTCAGTGCTCTTAACCTCTGTGCCATCTCTCTAGCCCCTGTTTGTTTTAAAGTTTACTCTTAGTGTTCTTTCCACGGGCTTGTACTGATTGCTCAGTGATCCTTCCTCTTAAAAGCATTATATGTCTATGTTCCACTTTTTTGAGACACTCATTACCTGGTGATGGATATTTGGATCACTTTATTGTGAATATATATGTGTATATATATTCAAAAAATAGGCATATATTCTTCTTTCAATGTACATGAAATTTGAGAAAAGGGCTACTGAATTTTATTAAATGGTTTTTCAGTATGCCTGAACATGGTGTTTTTCTTTCAGAATTCCACAACAATATTTCCCATCCCATACACTTGATACAATTTCACTGCTTCTGGCTATGAGAGAATTATAATCCTCCTCCTTGGCCTCCTGAATTTCTGAGGCTGGTGCCCCAGACCCTGTCAGATTATCCATTTGGAACCAGCCAAATGTATCATATTATATGATGATTTCATGGGGCAAGGGTCTCTAGAGGGCTGCATAGGTTTGGAATCAGCACCAAAGTGTGCGTGGCTCCTTTCATAGCCAAACACCCACCAATGTGTTGACTTTCAGAGTGCCTTACCAACAATCATGATATTCCTTACAGGAATTCTAACCCAGAAACTCACTTCAAAGAAATACAACAATGAGCTCATTAAGCATTATAAGACCTTAGAATTTACTGGTCCTAAAATGCTCCCCCCAACCTTGACACAGCCAGAAAACATTTATAAAATGTTTTCATTTTTAATAAAAAAACTTCTTTTTCATTATTTGGGGGGCAGGGGGCTGAACCCAGGGCCTTACATTTACTAGGCAAGTGCTTAGCTATATCCCAGGCATTTTTTCTTTTCTTTTCTTTCTTTAAAAAAAACTTTATTTATTTATTTGCCTTGGTGTTTGCCTGGAACTGGAACTACAGACAGTTGTTAGCTGCCATGTAGGTGCTGGGAATTGAACCCGGGTCCTCTGGAAGAGCAGACGGTGCTCTTAACCACTGAGCCATCTCTCCAGCCCCTCTTTCTTTTTTTTTTTTTTAATCTTAATTTTAAGATAGGGTCTCACTGAGTTGCCCATTTTGGCCTTCAACTCACCATAGGCCATAAAAACCTTGATATATGTTTCTCCTTTTCTGTCCTCCTGCATTGCTAAGGGTATAGAGTTTAGAGTTGTGACACAGATCCAGCCAGAATAGTTGTTTGGGGACAGTCATATATATATAATATATTATAATTCATTACATGGCTTGGACAAGAGTTTCTGGAGGGCTGCGTATGTTCAGAATCAGCACCCAAGAATGGCTCATAGCCACAATTCATTCACAGGTAGACAGATCAAGGGATGGGAATGGGATGGCTTCTCACCCTTGCCCTCCAGAAAGTCTCTAGCACAAGCTTTTGCTCCCCATGCCCATCATGGTATGCTTGGCTAGCCTAGAGCTTAGTTGCATGGGAAAGGCTGTTTCTACCAGGAAATGCGCAATAATTCTGATGAAATAAAAGAGTGCCTCTCAGTTGTTTTAGGCTCCTCATGATTTGAGTCAACATATTAAAAATGAATCTATTCAGTTAGAATTATTGGGCTCAACTATTGGGTTGCACTACAATTCAATAGCAAGCTCAAGACCAACTGGGGTCCTACATGAGATCCTGCCTCAAAAATTTAACCAACAATCTGGGTGGTGGTGGCCCATACCTTTAATCCCAGCACTTAGGAGGCAGAGGCAAGAGGATCTCTGTGAGTCTGAGACCAGACTGGTCTACAAAGTGAGTTCCATGACAGCAAGAGCTGTTATACAGAGAAACTCTGTGTTCAAAAACCAAACAAAAAGACAGTGTTGATAAGAAAAAGTCTGGAATGCAATTGGTTCCTTTAAGTATGGGAAAGTTTCAATAAAACTGAGCTTCCCATACTACTAGTAAAGAACTCTGACCAACTGATGGTAAAGAACATATAGAACAAGTAGTAAAAGAAGGTAGTTGTTATATATAAGCTACACTCACATGGCCAGTCATAAAAGAGGTCAGAGATTGTCTTGAAGTTTATCAGTGATACATTGTGTGTGTGTGTGTAGCAAAAAACATCTTTCTTTTCTCTCATTCCTTTATCATGTAACATCAGATGCCCTGAATTTGTACCAGAATTAAGTTTCTTAATTTTATATCATTATGTTTGTTATAGACGATTGCTCAGTGACTTCACTCCCTCTTTCAAGGAAGAAAACAAACAAAAACAGAACCCCACAAAAACAAGCCAATGAACAAACACTTAAAAAAAAAATAGAGTTCCAACAGCTTTGTTTCAACCTGGGCTGACCTGAACTTAACACTCTCCATCACTAGACTCTCAAGTTCTGGGACTACAGGTGTGTGCCACTGTGTCCAATTTCTATAGTTTTATGAAAACTTTAAAATGTGAAATATTAGTACATTGCCTTGAATCCAAATAAGCCGGTGCGCATGCCTCTGTGTACTTTGGACCTGCTTTAATTATAGGCTTTTCTATGTGTCACTGTCATGAAATCCAGAACCAAAGGTGATGTACACTTTTCCTCTGTGGGTTTCAAACCTGATACTTCTGACTTGAGAATCTGGGCTAAAGGCAGCATTCCAACCAGAGTTGGGAACACTGTGTGTGGGGGGGGTAGAATTCCAGCACCCTGGGAGAGAAAAGTTGTAGCCTCTAAAAGAATGCTGGGTCACCCCTGTTAGAGCTGTACCCTCTCTTTCTAACTCTTTCTGACTCTAACTCTGCTATGACAGTAACCAAAGGGCATTTTGTTGGCATGGAGTAGGGATGGGGCGAGAGGAAGACAGCATGGCTTGAGACACGGGATAAGAGTGCATCGAACATTTAGGCCATCACTGCATACTGTCAGCCCGATCAGTTTTACTAAAAGTGATACATAGAGTCCAGTTGTCACATAAGGAAAATGAAAGCTGCTCATGCTTCTCTGGGTCATCTGCTCCTTCCCACCTACCGGACAGAAGGTTTCAGACTTTCTGGGCCTCTCCGTTCCCTACATTGCCCATCCGACTGCCTCTGGGACAGATTCCCTATTCCTCATCGATGTCCTGCTTCCCAGTCCCATTGTGTGCTGCACTGTACTTTGTTATTTTTTATTTTTTTTTAAAAAGGGAGCTCTGATAAAGTTTTACTGAAGGAAAACTTCTTGGTTTACTTTTCATCAGTCTGTTCTGGCACGTTTCTAATGATATCAGGATCACCTGGGTCAATGATGGCCAGTGTGCATACGCTGTAGTATTTTCCACATGTTGTTATCCTCACCAACAACTGCCCAGCTTTGAGAAAATCTTTTTTTATAAGATTTATTTATTTATTTATTTATTTATTTATTTATTTATTTGGAAGAGAGTATCAGATCTTACTACAGATGACTGTGAGTCACCATGTGCGTACTGGGAATTGAACTCAGGACCTTGGAAGAGCAGTCAATACTCTTAACCTCTGGGTCATCTCTTCAGCCCTGCACTGTACTCTTATTTCTTTGGAGAGACTCATTTTACTGCATAACTATGAGCCTGTGCTTGATATTTATGCCCTTGCCTCTGCCTTCCCTTTATTCTAAGGAGAGCTTTCCTTGGGGGAATTACCTTTGGCTCTGTGTATCCTTTCTCTGGGCGGGCGGGGTGGGGGGAGGGGGGGGAGCTGATTTCCTTTTTCCTCTTTCTTTCTACGTGTCCTTCCCTTCTGAGACAGAGTCTTATTTTGTAGCCTAGTCTGGCCCAAGACTCACAATGTAGCCCAGGCTGCCCCTCTAATCCTTTTGCCTCAGTCTCCAGAGTGCTGGGATTAGACACATGAGACACCATTACATTATTATCAGAAAATGTGGGTGCCCTACCTAGGGTGTTTACTAAGGAAATTGGGGTTCTTAGGGTTCTTAGTCATGTTAATAAAAGAGTCGACTCTGAAGAAAGCTCAAAGAGGATTTTTGTTAGTTTAAAGGGGAAACAACAGGGAAGAAAAGCTGCAAATCTTGGCAGCTGCCAGGCAGAGGGAAGGTGGGAACAGGACAAAGGAAAGCCATGCTGCTTGGATTAAGCCCGAATGTTAAGTGATGGAGGTCAGATGTACAATAGACAGGCAGCTGCTTGGCAAAAAGGTAGGGTGGAGAACTTTGGAGAAACACTAAGGAAGCCCAAAGTACCAGCAAAAGCATCATTGGGCTCTGGCCAGCCTCCAAAAGAGATGGAAGAAAAGAAAAGAAAAAGCTAGAAGCCTCAGAGTGGCTGTGAAGTGTCTGTACCAGGAGTGGCTTTTTGGGACGAGAAAGCACATTTTCTCATTAGAGAAATACTTATTTCCCCAGTCTCTTTAGTATGGCTTAAGATGAGTCTATTTCCTGAGGGATGGTCCTTTAGCCAGGTGGACTGGCTGGTTCAATTGAATTAACACTGCTGTTTGGTGTAGCTTGGAATATTACGACTCCACCCAAGACCAGAAGCAAATAGCTTTCCATTAATGGGCCTCACAGAGCACTGATCTGCAATGTTACTGCAAAATCCCTAAGCTTTGAGGGGGATTTTCAGTGAGATTCATATACAACAGTCTAGGTGCTACACCTGTAGGCTTTGAGACAGCCTTTTATTAATGTGCATTGTACCTCCATCTCTATTTCTCGGAATGGTCTCAAAACAAGAATGAGAATTCTGCAAAGGGGAGAAGCCCAGCCCACCACCCCCGACACACACACACTATAACTGCGTGGAAGCTGAACATGGTGGCTCCAGCCTAGATATTATCCCACTGGTTGAGAGGTAGTGGCAGGAGCATTGCTAAAAGTCCAAGACCAGCCTGGGCTACATAGTGAGTTCTAGGCCAGCCTAAAGAATGAGACCCCCTCCCCAAACAAACAAAAGTGTGCTTTGTTGAGTGTAGCTAAATGCATACACACACACACATACACACACACACACACACACACACACACATACACACACGCTCTTAAATAGTTCACACTGGCTTTAAACCTACTATGTGGCTAAGGGTGACCTTGAACTCCTGACTCCTTTCTTCTCCCTTCTAAGAGCCAGGATTACAGTCACAGACCAACACTCCCACTTGAGTGTTATGGTGGTGGTTGTTTGGCTTTACTTTTACATTTTATCATTTATTTAGTATGTGACGGGGGTGCAGTGTCATGATACACCTGGGGAGGTCAGAGGACATCTTGTGGTGGTCAGTTCTCCTTTCTCGCATGTGGATTTCAAGGATCAAACTCAGGCAAGTGCCTTTACCCACTGAGCCATCCCACCAACCCTAGCTGTTCTTTATAAAGCACGCATGGTAAAAGAAGGGCATGTATTTCCAGAGCCGAAGGCGTAGTTCCAGCGCAACACATTTAGCTTCAAGGGCATGTATTTCCTAACAGGGTCTCGCATAATCTACCTTATAACTACACACAGAATTTTACTGCAGTGGTTTATGGTTTTTCCATCTAGCAAAAAGTTCAAAAGGACTGAGTGAACCTATTTCTACGGAGCACAGTGACCCCGAGTCCTCTATAGAGAACAGAGTGGCTGCAGCAATATTGATTTAAAAAAAAAAAACAAAAAAAAAACCTGTCTTAGAATGTCAACCTTTCACATTATTTTTAAATCTATATTGCTAAGACAGGCAACCATTTAGAAAAAGGACCGATGCACTTCTCAAAACACTTTCCATTAAAAATGATGCCTCAAAAAAAAAAAAAAAAAAAAAAAATGATGCCTCTCTGTTGCTATTTTCTGATTTCAAAGCTGCAGCATGACCCAGGCATCCCAACACTCAGAACCAAGGCAGTAAGATCACCATTAGTTCAAGGCTAGCCTGGGTTATAAGACAAGACCCTGTCTTAAAAAATAAAAAGGCCTGGGCATGGTGATTCATGCCTACAATTCCAACACCCAAGAAGCTGAGGCAGGAAGGCTGCCATAATTCAAGGTCAATCTGGGATACACAATGAATTTGGGGACAGTCTGGATGATACACCAAGGCCCTACCTTCTTTCTCCTAAAGCCCATAAAAAGCCAACTGTAGGAGCTGGCAGTGTTGCTCAGTGGTAGAGTGTTTACCTAACATGTATGAGGCCCTATGTTTGATACTGAGCCCTGAAAAAGACAGACAAGAAGCAAGGAAGAAAGGAAGGGAGGGAAGCAGAGAGGGGGGGAGGGAAAAGAAATATAAGCTATTGTTGTTGGGGTGCACCCTGCAGTGTGGGTAGGTTGAGGAAAGAAGGCACTCCAAGATGAAATTTTAAGACCTATGTGGCACCAGGAAGGTCCAGCATCTTCTGATGGATTGACCCCTCGAACAGCCATGCAAAGGCATATTTATTGATTGTTATACAAAGTATTTCCTCATACCAAGGTCCCTAATCTTAATTTACATGTCTTACTGAAGGAGAACATCACTCTAGTCCTTTATAATGTATGTGCGAAATATACAATAATACAAGAACCTCAGGTGTGGGATGGCCACAGTGGCCCTTCAGCAGAACAATCACTGTCTCCCACAAGAATTCTTCTAGGTCAAAATACTTCTAAAAAAACCGTTGATCATTCCGATATCTAACACAGATACAGTGACTCTGCTAAATTCCTATAACAACTTGTACTGGCTGGTTTTGTATGTCAGCTTCACCCAAGCTAGAGTCCTTAAAGAGGAAGGAGCTTCAGCTGAAAAAAAGACCTCCATGAGATCCAGCTGTAAGGCATTTTCTCAATTAGTGATTAATGGAGGAGGGCCTAGCACATGGTGAGTGTTGACATCCCTGGGCTGGTGATCCTGGGTTCTATAAGAAAGCTAGCTGAGCAAGTCATGGGAAGCAAGCCAATAAGTGACATTCCTCCATGACCTCTGTCTACATCAGCTCCTATTTCCAGGTTCCTGCCCTGCTTGAATTTCTGTCCTGACTTCCTTCAGTGATGAACAGCAATGTGGAAACACTAGCCAAATAAACCTTTTCTTCTCAACTTGTCTGGAGTTTTTGGTCAGGGTATTTTATTGCAGCAATAGAAACCCTGACTCAGACATTACTATAAGATGCAATAATTCCCTCTCGAATACATTAGTTTTGTAACTCTCTGCAATCAGACCTGTAGATGAGCTTAATTCAAGACCCTTATCTTGGGAAGGCGTGTTGGCACACTCTTGTCCTTGCAGGGTTTAAGAAGTGGAGTAACGTGGATCAGAAGGCAATGCGGTCCTCAGTTACATAGTGAGTTTGAAAACAGCCTGGGCTGCACAAAACCTTGTCTAAAAGGTAACTAAGTCAGTTAGTGGAACGCTTGCCTAGCCCTGGGTTCACCCTGATGTCACAGACACTGAGTGCAGTGCTGTACGAGAAATCCCAGGACTTAGAAAGTAGAGGAAGAAGCATTAGGGTCCAAGGTTATCCTCCAACACATACAGAGAGTCAAGCCTAGGCTACATGAAACCATGTCTCAAAAAATGAAGTAAAGAAAACCTTGGCGTCTAAAGAAAAGTCAAGCAGATTTGTTAACAGTAGAAACGGAATGAACTATATCAGTCCTAAAGAGGTCCTGTGGGATCTTAGCTGGCATTTCAGGGCGAGCTCCCCCAATGAAGGTCACTTGGTTCTAGGAACAGATAGCAAAGTGGACAGTGTGTTGACTTAGAAAAAGCTAATGGTTATTTCTACCACTTTTCTTCACTTGTTTTTTTTTTTTTTTTTCCAGTTTAAAAACTGTGATGTGAATAGTACTGTTCCTGAGAATTTATCACCTTATTGTTAGGTCAGAAGGTCCCCAAAGCTGGCATGGTGGCATATACCTTTGACTCCAGCATTTGGGAAGCAGAGGCAGGAAGATCTCTGTGAGTTCCAAGCCAACCTGGTCTACATATCCAGTTTTAGAACAGCCAGAACATGGGGGTTGAAGAGATGGCTCAGTGGTTAAGAGCACTGACTCCTCTTCCAGGGGACTGGGGTTCAATTCCCAGCACTCACAGAGCAGCTCACAACTGTCTGTAATTTCAGTTCCCAGTTCCAGGCAACCCCCCCCCAAAAAAAAGTCAGAGCTATACGGAGAGACTCCATTAAAATAAATAAATAAATAAATAAATAAATAAATAAATCACTTGGGATTAGACGAGATAATAAAAAAGCAAACTCTGAGGCCTTAACCTCAGATCTTCTGAATCCAGTAATCTTTAAAATAAAATAAAAGTTTCTAGACAGAGTCTCATGTGGCCTATGCTGGGCTCAAACTTGCTTTGTAGCCAAAGATGACCTGACCTTCTAATCCACCTTCCAAAAGTTAGGATCACAGGCATGCTTCCCCATGGGGACTTAACTAGAGCTTTGTGCAAACTAAACTGCACTCCCATCCAGGTGAATCTGATGTCTATGGATACCCAGGAACGACTGCTTTAAATAGTCTTTGTGTGTTAATTTTCTTGTCGCCATGAAAATTATACATGCCCGGCAGAAAAAATCCAAGTAAAGATATATTTTAGATCATGATTTCAGTCTATCATGAAGCCATAGCCTGGTTCGTAGTGGCCTGACATGTGATAGAGGTTCCTCACATCTCTGCAGAAAGCTCAGGCTACTACCAGAGGCATCTAGCTTTTCAAGCCTGGTCTCAGTGACCCATTTTTGCTAACTAGTTCATAGTCCCTGTGGTTTCACAACTTCCCAAGCCAATACCACCAGTAGGGGACCAAGTGTAAGAACACATAAACATGAGCCATCAGGGAACACTTCAGATCTGTCTTAGACATTGCTCTATTGATATGAAAAGGCACATAACCAAATCAACTCTTATAAAAGAGAGTATTGAATTAGGGGCTTGCTAACAGCTTCAAAGGCTTAATCCATCTTAATCCATTATCATCACAGTGAGGAGCATGGTCACAGGCAAGCATGGTGCTGGAGAAATAGGTGAGAGCTACATCCTGTTCCTCAAGGGGAGGGGGAGAGAGAGAGAAAGAGAGAGAGAGACCTGGATGGGACTTTTGAAACCATAAAGCCAGCGACATACTTCCTCTAAGAAGGCCACACCTCCCAGTCCTTCTAATCTTTTCAAATAGTGCCACTCTCTGATAACTAAGCATTCAAATCTATGAGTCTTTGGGGCCATTCTTACTTATTCAAAGCACAATACAATTCTTTGCTTCAATTAATTATAATATTGAGGCTACAAAATGTTGAATTTCCATCATCCATTGGATATTCATATGGAGGCATACATAGGAAGCTTTTCTTTCTTCTTTCTCTACCCTCCCTTCCATCTGGAGTCATAGACTTTGGAAGTTTAAGGTGCTGATTCTTTTGTGGCACCATGCATTTGTTGTTGTTGTTTTTGAGACAAAATCTGGTGTGTCTTAGGCTGGCCTCAAACTCACCGTGTAGCAGACAATGACCTTGAATTTCTGATCCTCTACTGCCCAAGTGCTGACATTATGGGCATGTGCCACCATACCTGTCTTTTTGTTTTGTTTTGTTCCAGTGTTAGATTTGAACTCAGACCTTCATGTGGAGTATGCACTGTGGCAGACACTCTGGGAACTACATCCTTAGCTTCCCTCTCAATTCTTTTCTTTCTGGTCCTGGGGATGAACCCCAGGGCCCGGGTCATGCTAGGCAAGGGCTTTACTGCTAAGGAACTGTCATGGCCACATGTAAGAATTTCCATGATCGCTACCAGGAATGCTGGACACGCTGTAACATGGGCATGAGAATTTTATTGTTACATACAGGTTCCCACAAACCTGGGTCAATAGCCTGATTCCAGAACAATGGAAAGGCTAAGGACCCTAAGCCCCAACAGACAGACAGGGTCTTTAAAGAAAAACATACATAAGCAAGATGTGACACACCTTGGCATTCCAGGAATGGGCAAAAAGGGTAAGGTACAGCAGCCATTGGCTGAGTTCTCTGGCACAAATCCAACTTTTGAATTCATTGGCTACGGGGGCACCAAGGCTTCTCTGAAACTGGGCCCTGTCCTCCAAGTCCTCATGCCCAGCCTCTCCCCCATATTTTCCATGCCCAACTGGTTCATTGTTTGACTGATTGCATTCTCTGCATATTCTTCCTAGATTCTTGTCTCCCCAGGAGAGACTTGATAACTAAATTATGCTTTACAGATTAAATGTATTAGAACAAGGGATTTTGGGATGAGCAGAAGCCCATTACAATGACATTGAAGTCCTTGTGATTTTTAGACTAGGGTGATTCAGGATTGATATAGGTTGCAGTTTTAAGTTGTGACTTAAGGTTAATTATTTAGACTCTGAGGTCTGATCCTTGATCAGATAACAAAGATAATTTTTCATAACTAGCAAGAGCAAACTGGAGATGGGGAAATGCATTTAAGCCACTAATTTGTACAGTTTTAAGTCTACGTAATACCACACATACATAACTACTTAAAATGTCTCAGAGCTTATTAACATAGTTTAAATTGAAAAATTAATTTACTAATACATTGCATTTAAAATACAATTATTTATGATCCAGGGATCATATCAAATACCTAACATGTTTCAACTAATTTATAATTTGTAAAATCCCTATGTGCTTTTAATATTTTTTCCTACAACTAAGTAAATTGGGGTATAGATATTTTTGCTGGCCTTTTCAAGGTCACACCAAGAGGTAGTAGCTCCATATTCCACATTGAAGCACCTTTCTAAATTTGGGTTCACAAATACAGTTCACTAAGGAGTCTTCTCTACGACTTTTGATCATTTCAGGAAGAAAATCAAGCAGTGTTGTTCTGTGGCAGGAGTCCAGGAATTTTTGACCTGCATGTAGATTCCAAATAAGGATCAAATATTACACAAACACCTGAGCTTTAGTGCCTTTATTTGCAAAACTAGTCTCATATCAGCCATCCTATGTCTTCTGTGGACAGTGTTGGACAGTGTTGTAAATTACAGAAAGGTAGGTGGTGTGGGTATGAAAGTGCTACAACCAAAGGAATTAGACATCTCTTGACAAAATAAAGTATATATACATGCACACTTATCTTTAGTGTTGTTTTTTATTCTTTACAAAACAAGTATATTCTCTCTTCTTTGCCTTCCCTTTCTCTTTACCTTTGTTCCTTCCCTCTTTTCATTTTGAGAGAGTAGCTCACTACGTAGCCCTGGCTGCCATGGGACTCACAGAGATCTGCCTATCTGACTTCTGGAATTAAAGAATTTTCTTTTTCTCTTTTCCTATCTCTGTCTGGTTTTTCAAGACAGTTTCTTTGTAGCCCAGGCTGTCCTGGAATTTGCTCTGAATACCAGGCTGGCTTCAAATTCAGAGATCCACCTGTCAGGCATGCACCACCATTGCCTGACTACATTTGATTTTCTTTTTCTTTTTTTTTTTAAACTTTATTTATTTATTTGCCTGGAACTGGAACTACAGACAGTTGTTAGCTGCCATGTGGGTGCTGGGAATCGAACCCGGGTCCTCTGGAAGAGCAGACGGTGCTCTTAACCACTGAGCCATCTCTCCAGCCCCTACATTTGATTTTCTTATAGATTTGTTTGCTTCATTGTTTACTTCAAGTGTATGTACACTCAAGTGGGACCATTCTCTTCTACCAGGGTGGTTCCAGGGATCAAACTTAGGTTGGCAGGCTTGGTGGTCTTTGCCCAGAGAACTATCTCACCAGCCCAACCAGTTGGACATATTTAGAATCCTGCCTAGTATGGTGGGTCACGCCAATAGTAGTTAGGAGCAAGACATCCTACCTCCATTTGGTAGGCAGGCATAAAGGAAACAAAAAATCTATATGTCTGCTGGAATAGTAACCAAATCTGAGAATATCAAGAAACTAAAATCCTAAAAGCCCTGACTCATCAAGATCAAGGTATCAGTTCATCACCTTTTTTTTTTTAACTTTCTGTCTACCCCCTCCCACCTCCATCCCTACACCCTTTACCCCTCCCCCATCCCCATCTTACTTCAGAACTTATTTATTTATTTATTTGTCTTGGTGTTTGCCTGGAACTGGAACTACAGACAGTTGTTGGCTGCCATGTGGGTGCTGGGAATCGAACCTGGGTCCTCTGGAAGAGCAGACGGTGCTCTTAACCGCTGAGCCATCTCTCCAGTCCCCAGAACTCTTTTGATAGCTTTTTTCAGCTGGGTTTTCTAAGCTTGTGCCTGGTCACATGACACAACTGTCCCATCAGTGTTCTTCATTTACATCCAATCCCAAATCAGTGCCTGCTTTACACACAGCCTGAACCAATCAGGAATGTTCTTAGCACGTTGACTTGCTTCCAATGAGGACTATTTGGCAGTCCTCTCTCTCCAGTTTCCTCTAAGCTGCAGCGGGGTTTTCTGCCTCTTAATAAACCTTGTTTGTCCCTCTGTGTCCTGGCTTGTCATTCCTGTGTCCTGTTTGTGGGAGGATGAAATCGGAAGCCACTGGCTCAGGCTGACTTTGGTGACTCTAGACCCCTGCCTGCACTAAGCCCATTAAGAGCCAAGAAAGACATCAATGCTCTCCAAGACTCCCATCCTCACCACTTATAATGGCAGTCGGCTGAGGCAGGAGTTCTAGGCCAGCCTGGGCTACACAGTGAGTTCCAGCCTGAGCAGCAGGAGCAGAGTTTATTTCAGAACGTTCACACATAAAACATTTGTCCTGAATGCCAAGGATGTTCCTATTAACCTTATCTGTATTTTCCAAGCTGAATGTTTTTTCCCATATCCAATTTATTAAAATTTCTTATAATGATGCTGAAAAAACTGTTCAGTGGTTCAGAGCACTGACTGCTCTTCCAGAGGACCCGGCTTTCATTTCCAGCACTGGAATTGCAGTTCAAAATCATCTGTAACTCCAGTTCCAGGAGACTTGGTGCCCACTTCTGGGCTCCTTGGGCAGTAGGCACCAACATGGTACACATACGTATATACATACATGTAGGGAAAACACAATACATGTAAAATGAAAACAAAAACCTTTTGTAACCTCACCATGTACATAAACTGTCAGCTACATGGCTTCTCCTGGAGTCAGATTTCATCATATGCCATATTTCCATTATACCTGAAACACTAAAGCAATATAATCTACTGCGCCGGAGGCTTTATCTTACATCCTCCATAGTTCATACAAGAAAGTAAAGAAAATGGGAAGTCAGCCAGATGGGATTCTCTTTCCAGAGAACTAGAAAAAATTTTGCATGACCACAACTCATTTTCAGTACAGGCCATGGGTCCCAGAGTGATGGCTTAAACCGCCAAGGCTGGGTTCCTGCCTGTGCTTCTGCAATAGGTCTCCGGATGTAACTTTCGTAAAACGCCTGCCAACTCCAGAAAATAGAAAATTAAAACAATAAAAACAAACAAAAAACAGTTGTGTAAAATGGTAGGTCCATTGCCAAGTTTAAACACTTGCCTTCTACTGTCTAGGTAGCCCAAGTCTTGCTGAATCCTGGCCACCTGCTGGGGAGGGGAAGGAGGTGGGGGAGCCCTTAGGAGGTGGCTGTGTGGTAACTTCCTCCCTCGGTGCTGTCCTTCCTGGAACCCATCCTTGGCAGTTTCTGCTGAGAAGAAATTTTGTATCCTGTGGGTAAAGAGACAGGGGAGTGTTCCGTCCCCCTTCACATCCCTCTTCTAAATGTAAGGGCCCTCATGGGACAGAGAAGGACCCAGCTCACGTGGGCACACACTCTCCTGAGCGCCTTCCTCTTCTCCTGACAGTCCTGGCCCTGTTTCCCAAGCTCACCCCATGGGGGAAGTTGGGTGTGGTTCCCAGAAAGTTTGGTTGGGATTTACATTTTAGTTTGCATTGATGATGTAATCCATTGTTTGGGTCCTTTCCATGGGAAAACTAAGCAGGGTATTTTCATTACTAAATTTGTTTTTCTTGAAATTAAACCTTCCCAAAATGAAACAGAATGCCACCAAGCAAAACTAGCGTTAGTGAAATCTCTCTCTCTCTCTCTCTCTCTGTGTGTGTGTGTGTGTCATGTATTCTGGCCTGACTAGACTGCAAATACACTGGATTAGTAGCTGAATGTGACTGAATTTCTCATTCCCCTGCCTCAACCTCCCCAGTGCTGGGATTTTAAGTGTGCCCCACCAAACCCTGGCATTCTGCTTCAGTTTCTGCCCTCGCACATGTTAACATATTTGCACAGTAAAAGCAGAAAACAACCAAAACTATTATTTTATCATATTATTTTAGTTCATCAGAGGCTGGAGCCTTGGATCTTGCATATCTGAAGCAAGCATCTGCAATGCTGAGATGCACACCAGCCCTGAAAAACTATTTTAAGGTTTTGAAAGAACTTGTGGGTTTTCATACTGACTTGTACTGAGAAGAGAGCTAAATTCTGCTACTCAGGAAAATAAATTCTTTTTTTATATATAATATAAATTAAAAAAAATTATGTGTGTGTGTTGGTCTGTGCGTGGTGGGTACATGCAGATATCCATGGAGGTTAGTGGCACTGGATCCCCCTGGGGCTGGAGTTGCAGATTGCTGTGAGCCTCCTGAAATGGGAGCAGGGAATCGAACCGAGATCCTGCATCAAGGCAGTACATGCACTTACAGATGAGACATCCCTTGAGCCCCGTGGATTCTGTTTTGTTTTCATGTTTGTCTGAGGCAGGGTTTTACAGTGTAGCCTTGAGTGGCCTGAAATCTTTCTCATAGTCCAGACTGGCCTTGAATTCGCCCTAATAATCTTTCCTCAGTCTCCAAGTCCAGGCTTTGCAGGTATGAGCCACCACACCCTGCTGTCTCAGTATCATTTTGCATTGTTATGTTTCACTCCTTTGTTTTTAACTTTTTATTCATTGTTATTTAAGTGTTTCTGATACAGGGACCTGGTGCTCTCTATGTATCCCTGGTGCACCCCTAAACCAGGATAATCCCCCTTTTTCAGTCTTCATTATAGAAATGATTCACCATACTTGTCCAAAAAAAATTTTTTTAAATAAAAAATTTGAACATGTTCCTAAAGGAAGAAATCTTAAAAAATAATTTTTTTATTTTATGTGCATTGCTGTTTTGCCAGCATGTATGTCTGTGTGAGGGTGTTGGGTACCCTGGAACTGCAGTCACAGACAGCTGTGAGTCACCAAGTGGGTGCTGGGAACTGAACCTGGGTTCTCTGGAAGAGCAGTCAGTGCTCCTAACTGCTGGGCCATCTCTCCAGCCCCAGCCAAATTTTTATTTAATTATAATAAAAATAATTTTCTAGCTGTGCTGGAGATACAAGTTTGGTGCTTTCTGTGAAACCACGATGATCCTAGTTTATAGGGAGGGATGCAGCACCCATGTAGCAAGTCATGCCTGGTGTGAGCTACAACCTCAGCGCTGGCGTGGGGAGGGGACAGAGGGTATGACAGAAGAGGGTACCAGATCCCTCTGTGCACAAACTCCCATGTACACATATACATGGATACAGACATTTGCGACAACATATACACCACACTCACACACTCAATCTTAAATTGTCTTTATTTTTTTCCCCTTAGATTGCATTGTGTCTTTAATTTTTACTTCACATTTTAAATGGAACAATGCTTAGGTCCTTAGCCATATAATCCTAGGGCTTTTTGACAATTGTATATGCTAAGTACAGTCACCTCTCCGAGCAAGAAAGAAAATATTTTTGTCACTTAAGAGAGTTCCTTTGTAGTGACCTCCAATTAATCTTACTCACCCCAATGCAACTCCAGGAAACCACTGTTCTGATTTCTATCAGTAAAGGGTTGAGAGTGTCTAAAGACAAAATGACACGCCTACCATACAGGAAGCCCTTGGGTTTTATCCCTAGTACCAAATAAAACTGGGTGTAGCGTGCATGCCTCTAATTCCAGCACCAGAGAGGTAAAAGACCAAAAGTTCAAGGTCTTCCTCAGCTTCACAGAGAGTTCTAAGTCAGTGTAGTTTAGGTTAGCCTCTGTCTCAAGAATAAGAAAGAAAACAAACCCCAAAGGACAACATTAGGTTTCTTAGTGATTGTCTTTTCCATTTCACTAGCTCACTTCCATCCATAGGAGCACCCTTATACCTCCATCTCTATTAACAAGAAAAGAGAAAAAGTTACCCCCCAAAAAATGTCCCAAACCAGAAGTGGTAGTTGACACCTCTAATCCAAGCATATTGGAGGATTATAAATTCAAAGCCAGCCTAGGCTACATAGCAAGACCCTCTAAAAAATAAAACACAAGGTCTTTCTAGGAGGATTGGAGAGATGTTCAGCAACTATGAGCACCATTGCTCTTACAGAGGAACCAGGATCAGTTTCCAAGACCCACGTCAAGAGGCCGGCAACCTCATATTCATATGATACGCACTCATATTCATATGGTACACATAAATTCCTGTAGACACACACATACATAATAAATGAATACACTTAAAAAAATACTGACCCCCGAGGAAGAACCATGTAAGGAATCCAGGATGAGCCCTCAGTTATGGCTCCAGTGCCGTGGCAGCCACTGCCATGCTTTCCCCCATGATGGTCTTGGATTCTAACCCTCTGAAACTTTGCTATCTCCAGGTTCCTGCCTTGAGTTTCCGCCCTGACTTCCCTTCATGTTGGGCTACAACTGTAAACTGAAATTTGGCCTTTCTTCTCCAAGGTGCTTTTGGTCATGGTGCATCATAGCAATAGGAAGCCTACTAAAACATCCAGTGATGAGTTGATCTCTGAAAACCACACATTGGAAGGAAGGAACCAATTCCTTTAAGCTGTCCTTTGACTCTGTGGTATGTGTGTGCATATACATATATAAATAAATATATAAGTGTAAAAAAAAATACTTGGGGCTGGAGAGATGGCTCAGTGGTTAAGATCACTGACTGCTCTTCCAGAGGTCCTGAGTTCAATTCCCAGCATCCACATGGCAGCTAACAACTGTCTGTAATTCCAAGATCTGACACCCTTACACAGTTATACATGCAGGCAAAACACCAATTCACATAAAATAAAAATAGATATTAAAAAATACTTTTAATGTGCTGAACAGAGGACATGGTCTATATGACAGAAAAAGAGCAGAAGAAACAGAAACAGAGGGACAGTCACTTAGATGTTACCTTCCTTATAGGGTCAACCAGAGGGCACTTACTTATTATGCTAAAATAAGGCCTATTTGGGAGTTTGGATATTATTTTTTTCTCCTTATTTCTGGGAAAGTCCAACAAATTAGTTAGGGTTTGGAGAGGGAACCTCAGGGTGACTTCAGTTCCCCTCTAGTGGGGCCCAGACATCCTGAACCAATGGCTTCCCATAATTTTATTTAACAGTATGTCATCTGTTTAAACTAATATAAGTGAACTTAAGCAGACCCTTTGTGTTTGGATTTTTCACCCAACCTCATTTCTACAACAGGCAAATATTTCACACGTGTTGCTGAATGAATCAGTGGTTCTCTTTTTTTTCTTGCCTCAAAATTTTATTTTTGTAATTTTTGTTTATTGTGTGCGTGTGTATCTGTCTGTCTGTCTGTGTTTTGACACAGGGTCTCACTCTGTAGTCCATGCTGGCCTTGAACTTGTTTTAACTTTCCAAGTGAATACAAGGATTATAAATTCGTCAACATGCCTTATTTTTTTTGTCACGTGATTAAACACATCAAAATTACCATTGAACCATTTTGTTGGATTTGGATTTTTAGAGCAAGATCTCACTATGAAAAATTCAGTCTTTCCACCTCAACCTCCGTGTGCTATACAATTCTACCCATACACTACAAGGTTTGCTTTCATTTAAGCAATTTTTAGCTTTTTTTTTCATAGGGGTTTTATTTTATTTTGCTTGAGATGGGAGTGTGGAGTTGTCTCAAAATCTAGCCCAGGATAGCCTTGATTTCACTGTGTGGCTCACATCGGCTCCTGTTTCAATCTCCCAGATGCTAGGATGGTAGCCGTGCACCCCAATGCAGGTAAGCAGAATTAGGTACTTTCACAGCGTTGTGCAACAACTATCACGCTTATCAATTCCCAGAACTTTTTCATCACCCTGAAGTAGCACTGTCCTTATCAAACCATACCTTTCTTTCCTCCACACACCTCCCAACTTCTGGTAATCACTATTCTACTCTCTCTAGGGATTTGGGTAGTCTATAGGGCTCACAAATGAAGCCATATGTATTTTCTGTTATATGTGACCTCCCGCTTAGCAGAATGTTGCAATAGTCCCTTCCTATTGTAGCCTTCCCTTTGTTTTTAATGATACTTCATTATGAGCCACCAGATTAGGAGGGCTGCATAATGGGAGAATCTCTCAGAACAACAAAATGAATTAAATTTAAAAAACATTGCTTCTTTCTAATAGCATTTCTCATCAATTACGTAAAAGAAGGAGGAAAAGGAGGGGGAGGAAGAGAAGAGAAAGAGGAAGGAAGGAAGGAAGGAAGGAAGGGAGAAAGTATTACAGTTGAGGATATAGCTCTGTCTATGTCGTCTATGTCTCCCCTAGCATGCGCAAGGCCCTGAATTTGCCTGACTAATCCCCAGCACCACAGAGAAAATCAAGTATTCAATTTTATTAATTTTAAATCCATTTCGAGTGTTAGCCTGACAGGTAGTTTAGGGCAGGGCTGAGCCATGTGAAACACTATCGATGATGTAATGTGAGGATTCAGCTGGAGAGACAGCTCAGTAAAGGTCTTGCCTTGCAAACATGAGCTCAGGTCCCCAGAACCTACATAAATAACCAAGTGGGCCCCAGGTTCCGTGAGACACCCCTGTCTCCAAAAATAATGTAGAGATTGAGGGGGCTACCCCACATTGACCTCTACCAGTTATATACATATATGGGAGAACACATCTGTGCGCAGGTATACACCTATATGAAACACATATCCACATAGATCATATACGTGTATGCAAAACGTGAGGGTTATTTATGCTCAGTGACCTGGTTAGTATTAACTGTCAACTTGACCCAGCCTAGAGTCAACCTAGGAATTGCCTAGGTAAGATGGACCCTGTGGGCGTGTCTTAACTGTTAATTCCTGTAGGAGGGTTCATCACACAGTAGACCGTGTGGTCCTGAGCTGTACAGGAAAGGTAGTAGCTGAGTATAAACAGGGCTTTGGACAGCATCTTCCATGATTCCCGATCTGTCTTTCTCTGGCTGTGAAGTCAGTTTTTTGGTCAGAGGTAATGCAATCTAGAATGCAGTCAGGCCTGCCTTCCAAGTTCTTTTTAGTGTTCCTGCTGACGTCCCTCAGCGATGACCTATAACCTGGAACTGAGCGCTGAGTAAACCCTTTCCTCCCCAAGTTTCATAAAACCAGAAATGACACTAGAATAGTTATTAGTTACTCTGAGTACATTTTATATCCCAAGTGAGAACGAACATTTTCAGAATCCAGGAGAAGGAAATGGTCAGGGTGCGGTAAAGATGTGAGACTAACCCTTAGGAGGTGTCTGTCTACCTCCCTCCCCTCCCCCATCCTGACAGGGTTTCTCTGTGTAGCTTTGGAGCCTGTCCTAGAACTCACTCTGTGGATCAGGCTGGCCTGGAACTCACAAAGATCACCTGCCTCTGCCTCCAGTGCTGGGTTTAAAGGTGTGAGCCACCATGCCTGGCCCCTTAGGGGGTTTTAAATGATGGGTAGAGAGAGTCTAAGAAGAACTGGACATCTCTGAGCCAACAATTGCTCTTGATGCCTCATGAATGGCCATCAGTTACAACTAAGTAACTCAGACACTGGAAATATTTTTGCCATTTGTTTCTACCATTCTGTGTAGGAATAAGATTCCCTGGGCTGCAAAGTGGATCACAGATCAAAGTCCTCGCCACCTACCCTGATGAACTGACTTCAGTCCTGGGACCTACGAGGTGGAAAGAGAACTAACTTCTGCAAGTTGTTCTCTGGCCTTCACAAGTATGCTGCATTACAGCCATAAACACACACACACACACACACACACACCACACACATACACACATACACACACACATACACAC
>PVIH01012622.1:0-62614 GCA_004025045.1 Sigmodon hispidus | reverse complement strand
TGCTCTGCTTGGCCCCCAGTCTCTCCATCTGCTTGGCCCCCAGTCTCTCCATCTGGGTGCCTTAGAGTCAGCCACATAGAAAGTTGAACTGGCCAAGGTCTTTATTTCTATATCTTGCAGAGTATCAGTGCAATGGCCTCAAAGAAGGTCACTGGTCTCTTTTCTAAACAGCAATATAGACAATGTCACTGTTAACAAAAATGTTCAACAAATATGTTTTATTTGTAACCCATTAGACTTTAAGACTTTTGCTTTAAAATGTTATCTCCAAGTTCAATTGCACCTATTCTCACTGTGTGAATCTCAACCAGCTCAGGCACAGTTGTTAATAAACATGAACGTAAGATGCCCAGCAGTGACAGGAGCATCAAGTGAATAGATACTAATTACTCTCTTGTCATGGATTGTCTGAGGACCCAGTAATAAGGATGACAACATGCAGCAAGCCAGGGAAACCTGTTAGCTCACAGGCAGAGCCCATGTGCATCTGACTATTGTGCCACAAGGCCAACAGTTGCAGGCAGCTTACACACTATGATTTGCTAGAAAAAAGAGGTTTATACCATTGTGTGATGTTTACTCTGTGAGTCTAGAGCTGGTCTTCATAGTCTCAAGGTGATGACTCAGAAGTTTCCAGGCAGCTCTCTACTGAAAAAGAAAATAAAGCCTCTTCACCTGGTTTCCTCTCCACCATTCTGTTCTAACAGAAAGAAAGAAGAGAGAGGGCCCCATGTAAGGTCAGCATGGCCAGAAAGCTGGGTAGAGGGCTCTGGTCGCATGGTTCTCTCCCCTGGAAGAATGAATTAAACATTGCTTGGCTTCATAAGAACTCACTATTGTCCTCTATTTCTACATCAGCATTCGATATGTGCTTTACTCCTGTTTATCCCAGGATTCAACAGAGGTGGGACAATTCCCTGCTTAAGTACACATGCAGTTACGTATTGGACCAAGTTGACTAGGAACTTCCTGCCTCATTTGATTCCTGCAGAGCAGTAATCTGCGATGGCAATCCAGTGGGATCTTGTTTTGTTTTGTTTTCTGCCTGTGCTATGTCAGCTAGAATAAATGAAATATACAATATGTGAATGGTATGAAGTTTAAGTCCAATATGGTAACTTCATTTGATCCCTCTTCATTTACATTTTATTTCTTTATTTCATAGCAGAATGGGGCATGTACATGCAGTAGTGCATGGCATGAGCCAGATGACAACTTGTGGGAGTTGGTCTTCTGACTGCACTATGAGGGTGGTGGGGACCAAACTCAAGTCTTTAGCTTTAGAGACAACTGCTTTACCCCCACCATATCAATACAATATCAACGCCCCATTGTAGCATTTAAAAGATCTCTAACCCCTTTACCAAATCTCAGAAGTAACCATCACTGAGATTGGAGTTTGTATCTCTTGAGTCTTCTTATCTTTAGGCTTAAGAACATTTGCCCTTAAATAGAAGAAAGCTTTGCTCTATTCCATCTACCTCTTTATGGAAGCACACATTAAGATTTATGAAAATATTCTCGACCCAAGCTTATTCATTGTTGTCCATTAGCCAAGCTTTGGGGAAAGTGCAAGCTGTTAGTGGAGGTGCCAGAGGCAGCGTACCCTTTGTTTCTATCCTGCCTCAACATTGATGGTTAGTCTTTATTATTAACTTCATTAGAAGGAGACAAGACAGGCAATTAGTCAATGGTGTCTCTGAGTATGTTTGTGAGAGCATGTTCAGACAGGCCCAGACTACGGTGGCTTTGACCTAACCAATGGCTTACTCATTACTAGGTCACACACTGCTGAGGGGTGCTGAAAGTGTGGAAGGTAGGTCCCAGGGAAGGCCATGTGTCACTTGGAGTGTAACTTCAGATGGTGATATCTTGGCTGGATCCCTCCTGCCTTTGCTGTATTCCCTGGTTTCTGAGAAGAGAGCAGCTCTGCTCCACTATGCCTTGTTGTAAGAAGTTTCCCGGCCCTTTTGGGGCCGGAGGTTTGGAACCTGGTCCACGGAGGCTTTTGTCCCCAAAGAAATGAATCAGATGCTTATATCCTTTATACTGTTTGGCCCATATCTTAAGCACATTACTAGCTAGCTCTTTCATCTTAAATCAACCCATTTCTATTAATCTTCCCACCACGTGGCTCGGCCCACGGCTCACCTGGTTTCTTACACGTCTGTCTTCTTCAGGGGCCAGATGGAGACTGACTAACTCCACCCTTCTCCTACCTGCCTGCCTCTGATTCTCCACCCACTTCTACGGTGCTGTGCATAGGCCAAAACAGTCCTTTATTTACAGCACACAGAGAGCATTTCCACCACAATGCCTATCTGCCACTGATGTGAATCTCTTCACACAGTGAAGAACTAGCCAGCCAAAGACTAAAACCCCTGACTGTGAAACCAAACAGGTCTAACCAGACCTTCCTCCTGTCTCTTTTGGGAGTTTGTCGCAGTGAGGAGAGACTGAGAGGCGTTTTGTTCCTGAGGGACAATGCTAATGAATGACAGTTGTCCTTCTTTGGTTTCAAGGAGCTGTGCAAACATAGGAGGCTGATGCTTTAAACTGAGTCCCACTATGATTTCTTTTGTGGAGAATTTTAAATCATGGAAGCTGTGAGGACACTGGAAGCAAAACCGTGGGATGTAAGAAATCTTGCCGATGGGAATTGCCTTTAAAGGGACTCCGCAGTGTGAAGTGAGCAGAGCAGATGTTACAGTCTTTTGCTCTTTTAAATAAATTGATGCAGAGAAATCTAGTTTTTCTGTATGTTTTACAAGGACCAGTGGGAACTTTGGTGGCCTTTTCCAATTTGATACTTTCTGGGGCCTGAGGTGATCAAGGGTTGTATTGGTTAGCTTTCCACTGCTGGGATGAATCCCCAAAAGAAGCATCTTCTGTGGCACAGAGAGTTTTTTGGCCATGGCTGTAGAGGTTCCAGTCCATTGCTTTTAGGCCTCCTGTGCTAGTTCGGGGTGCAATGGTTGGAGCTGCCCAATGGAGGAAATGAATCACCACATGGCCAAAGAGGAGAAAGGGACTGAGCCCTACAATCCTCTTTAGGCATATGTCCCAAAGTCCTAAAGGCCTTCCACCAAGCTCACCATCTAGACACCCCACCACCTCCCAATAATGCCATGGCAGTGACCTCAACTCCTGGACAGTTGGGAAACCTTAGGTATAGACTATACCAGGGCATCCCTCGTCTCCAGGACTCCTACCGTATATAGTTGTTTCTTTCTATGTAGCATTGTATACTGGTGGCCTGTTTTCCACAGAAGCTCATGGTTTAATTACCATTTGTTTTCTCAGCAGGTCTTACATTGATGATGACCTAGGACTTTCTCTCATCTTTGTTTACACACCCTAAGCATTTTGACACCCTTACTCATAACCTCACACAGCTCTTGTGTTTTGTGATCAAGGGCTATTTTTTTTAATGTGTTTTCTTTGCTGGGTTTTATCACCAGGCTAGTAATGATTGCCATCAATCATTAAAAGCAATGGCCCTTAATCCACCCTTGTGCAAGAGAATTTTTATAAATAAACTGATCCTTAGTTTTTTAGCTTTTTTTTTTTTTTTAATTTAAGCATTTGCACCTTGGAAAAATTAAAATGCAATTATTGGAAGACTTTTTGCTGGTTGCTGTTTATAGTGCTGTATGCTACTCAATTCAAGTGGGACATTCCTTCTGCCAGCTCAGAGTGCAGGGAGTGGCCGGACCCAGGAAAGTATTTGTGTGGCATTTAAGGGCTGCTGGTTCAGCAGCAGAGCCCACAGCAGGCATGCTCAGGACAGCAAGATCAGCACAACTGGCCTTATTATGCTTCTTCTCTTCTCTCTCACCACATGACTGTCCTCGAATGGATGCTTCTGATTGCCTATAATTGATTCATTGACACAGAATAGCTGTAACCTGTGCTACACACAGCAGTGTAAGCCTGTGTGTGTGTCTGTCTGTCTGTCTGTCTGTCTGACTGTCCCATGCACACACCATCAGGGTTGTGTAGCAGTATACCATCTACTTACTGGTGGACTTCCAGCAGCAACACACATTTTAAGCATTTTAAAACAGAACCAGAATAATGACCTTAAAGACAACAGGCTGCCAGATTGCATCCTTCCTGACTGTTGTTTTCTTTCAACTCATTGTCTGCACTGCTGGATTGTAAACTCCACATGCATAAAATGCATTTTGAGGCCAATACAGCATTTTACTTATTTCTTTGCTGCTTCTGCTTTTAAATTCTGCAACCTTGGCCAAGCACGTTGCATATTTCCGCAGAAAAATAGGCCTATGGTTCACACAGCCGCTCATGATGTGGAATGTGGGACGTGTCACCCACTGGTAACCCCAGAACTACATCTGTCTGCAAACCCTTCATGTGAGGCCCCTTTGTACCTCATGGCGGAGACCCAGAAGGAGGGAATGCCCTGTATGCGCCAGAACTTTGTGCCAGCTTGATAATGTTTTTCTTTGTGGTGCTGGAGACCAAATTCAATCTCTCACATTGCTCAGTAAACACTTTACTTCTAACTTGTACTGAAAACCCTAAAACCCTAGTTTTCTTTTTCATGGAGCCATCACACATTGTTGTGTCTTTTCCCCCCCTGCCCCCCCACTGTCCCCCCACTTGCTCCAAAGAGGGAGAATAAGCGTGACCATGAATATGGCAAATGGCATGAGAAGCACAGTCACCTCCACCCAGAGCTCGCTTCATGCTGAGGAGATGAGTTCATTTCTAAGTGGGGAGGGGGAGGTCATTTTTAGTGAAATGATTCCCCATAGATAGTCGTCCCTTGTTCTATCCTTCCTTCCTGAGACATTTCAGGAAAATTAGCAGTTATCCCGAGCTCCAGCAGGATAGAGCTTAGCAGGTGGACTGGTACCCATGGTGGAAGCAAACAGGCATTTCTTCCTCAAGTGATCACAGCTTGGTGCTGAGCCAGAAAATAAAGAGCTGCTATATTCCTCCTTCATTTGTCTGGCTACTGCTGCGGGGGCCCTGGGTCCTAGTGTGACCTCACAAGGAGAACAATTATCTGCCTCCTCCAGTCTATCCAGGCCTTTGTGAAGGGCAGCCTGCCCAGGGGTGTATGGCCAAAAATAGGGGAGCATGGAGGCACACAGAGACCTTGCTTCCGTAAGCCCTGGGGTGCCAGGGTGGTACAAGATGGACATCCTGGGAGCCGAGAGAGCAGAAGGACAGAGAGCTGCTTTGGAGGGCAGGAAGCCGGGGGCCAGCTTGCCAAAGTGGGCTTTGTCTCCTGCTTTGTGGCTGAGCACTGTAACCTTGCTCTCCTCAGCCATTATGCTGCTCACATGCAGCCCTCACCTCGCCATGAGCCTTCCTCTCAGGGAAACCCCTGGCCCTTCTCCAGCAGGTGGCTTACTCATGCCCGCCCAGATCTCCTCCTGCACATACTGTACTGTCTTTGTCCCAGAGGGTCAGAACTAGGGGAAGGCAAAAGTGCAAAGCTTAATGATGTCCTTTTCAAGGACATGTAAGTGCAAAAATATGCTTTTTAAATTCTGAATATGACTCACTTTGCTTTGCTAGTCTCTTGTTCTGATCCCTGAATGCCAAACTGTGTGACCCTGGGAAAGTCTCTCTCCCTTTCTAAACTTGGTTTGGGTTGTCTCTGTTCTCAGTGATGAGAATGGAATTGGAAGCTTTGATAAGCCACTCAGCACTCCACCTGATTCACATCAAGGGCATGCTAGATATTTGTTGTCACTGTCATTAATATTAGATAAAAAAGCATCCTGACAAGTCAGAAGAGAGCTCCAGGCTTGCAGGTCCAGCCTGGTAGACAGCAGTGTCCCCATTTGCTCCTTTCCAGGTTATTCGTGATTCTGACTGTGTGGGCTTCCCTGGAGGTCAGGGCCTCCCGGTTCTGAAGAGGATGTGTTTTGTGTCTCTACTGCAGGAATTGCTTACTTAGGAGGCGTGTGCAGTCCTAAGAGGAAATGTGTGCTTGCCGAAGACAATGGTCTCAATTTGGCCTTTACCATCGCCCATGAGTTGGGCCACAAGTAAGTATCAGCCTTCTATGTTCTGTTCCCTTCCTTGTCCAAACACATTTCCCACTCAATTTCAAGAGCCCCAGGATGCAGAAGCTGTTTCTGTAATAAAAAAAAGTCTACCCCACAGACTGATTCTTGAATGTGGGAATGTTAACGTGAAGCTTGCTTGTTTATTCTCAAGGCCAGCAGTGAGGGCTTCCTGGACATCTTACTTAGTTGTGCTTCTTTCCAAGCTCAGCCTGGCCTTTCAGTTTACTCCAAGGTTGGATTTATTGTTAGATCATTCGCATTCTGTTTTCAGTCACTTCCAAAGCCCCGCTTTCTGAATATAGAACAAAATGTCTCGGTTTGGAAGAATTAGCAGCAACTGCCTTGGTACATGGAAGGAAAGTCTTTCATATTTTTATATTAAATAACCCTTAACCCTAGAGCCCAAAGGTGACTTCTTGAGAATCTGGGGCAGCCTTTTCCTTTTTCAGAGGAAGAAATTGGGTGTCAGAAGGGTTGTGATCATTTGCAGAAAGTCTCTGGAGACTAGCCAGCCTATTCTACAACTGTGGCCTGAAAGTTTACCCTTTCTGCTAGAAAGGATGTCTGTTTTATGCTTCTCTGAGAGGAAAAACTGTGATATGACTGTGTAAAAACTTTAAAAAAATTAAATTGAGGAAACCTGAGCATGCAGAACAGTGGGAAAATTTATATTGGATTGTATAGAACATAACTAAAAATCTAGTTCTTGGGAAATGGTCGTAAAAGTTTACTAATGACCTCCACAGGAAGGGACCCAGGGCCTTAACTGTTATGTCCAGTTGTTTCAAGAGTAAAGCCAGTGTATGCGAAGAATGGAAAAGAGCTTGTTTTCCTGAAGCAATAGTGATGTCTCAGGCCTTTTTTCCTCCCTTGTTTTGTTTCGCCTATTCCATTTGTAGGAGGTTTGGCAGTTGACTCCTTTGGACTTGTTAGATACTATGATGTGGGCACAGAGAGGGAGAAGATGATGTGTTGATGTTGTATGTGTAGCACAATGAGCATGGATTTATTGATGAGGTCTAACAAAGCCAGCCAATGTCCCTGATATACATTCTTCCTTTATGCCCATGCTGTTTCCTGACTGTTGGTAACAATACTTGGCCCTCAATTTTTTTTTTACAGTTATCTCAATGGTTTCCAGTGGCTAAAATTCACCAGCTGTAGGGGTGAGCATAATTACCAAGACCTTGTTAGACATTGTCTAAGCACTAAAGAACCAGTAAACCTATCTTAGTACCTGGGAGTGAGTCAGCTGTATAAAGGCTGTAAGAATGCAGAGCTTCTGGGATGGGGGTAACATCTCTGAATAGTCAAGTCAAATAAGAGTATCTGAAAGACAGGGGGAATGGTTCGTGCTTGACACTCATGCCACCTGAGTTCCGATCTTCGGAACCCAGGTAAAGGCAGATGAGGTAGCATATGCCTGTAATCCTCATGTTCCTGTGGTGAGACAGACAGGCACAAACAGCAGACTCCCTAGAAGCTCACAGGCTAGCCTAGTGTACATAGCAGTGAACATGAGATGACAATGAACACCTGGGCTGTCCTCTGAGTCCACACACACACACACACACAGAGAGAGAGAAAGGGGGGGCTGTTTTTAAAGATTTGTGGGGGCTGGAGCCTACCTTTTAGCTACACACTGTGTACAGTTTCTTGGAGAATTCTTTATAGCTTGCCACTAAATGCTAATTACCTACAAAAACCAAACACTGTTGTGAATCAAAGCCAATAAAGTATTGAACAGTTGTTAAGAGCATGTTCTGTTCTTTGCAGAGAACCCAGATTCAATTCCTAGTATCCACAACTGGCTGCTCATTATAGTTCTAGCAGATCTGATGTCCTCTGGCCTCCACAGAGACCTGTCTAAATGTGATGTACAGAAACCCACACAGCCAAACATATATACACATAAGTAAAAAAGAAAAAAAAATAATTTGAGCTACTGGTAAATAAATTACAGAGTCCTGTATGTACCATGGTGCTATTTGCACACACACTGAGACATACATATGCCACATGAAAGTATTTCTTCCTTGAGGGTGAAAGCACAGAGATCTTCTCTTCCTGATGAACTGCTGGGTCAAATACTGGCCACATAGCACAGGAGGTCTGCAGAGGTGAATGGCTAGATGCAGGCATACGTACATACATACATACATACGTACATACATACATACATACATTTTAGCTATAGGCTATGTACAGTTTCTTGGAGAATTCTTTATAGCTTGCTGCTACACTCTAATTACCTACAAAAACAAACACTATTGTGAATGGAAGACAATAAACCCTGTCCTAGTTGGCCGCCTCCTAGCCTGGTGATTACAGTTTTCCCAAGGAAGTCCGTGTAATTTCTTTGTGGAAATAGCACCTACCCACATCCAACCCCCACCTGGCAAGCCACAAAGTTTCTCTCTTTTAAGTCCCTCTGACTACCCTAGTTCAGGACAGGGGTGAATGGGCCATGTGAACTGCTTAGAAAAGAGAAAGTCTGCACTCTCAGCAGAGCCAAGGGCCAAACTGCTTTGGAGAGATCAAACCCGAAATGGATCATATTCTGGAATAGAGTCCAACTCTGTGTTCTCTCATATATGTTGAGAGCTCAGGTTCCCAGGTCACTAGTACATTTGTCCCTACTGACAGAGCACTGTCCAGCCTTTATACCTGGATCTTAGTGGCTCTTCCGCTCCTTCTTAGCATGCCTTCTATCAGATACCCCGTGGGCTGCTGCTCTGATCCCCCCTCCCCTGCAGATGGAATATCCGTCTTCCATGTGAGTCATACACTCAATCTGTCAACCAGTAAGCCAACTGACTTTATGATTTTGCTTTTGATTTGATTTTAAGAAAAAAAAAAAAAAGAAACTCAAGGAGGGATGGGGGTGTTTTCAGCAGTGACCTCACCAGCCAGCACCCAGGGATTGTGCTTTTCCTCATTCTTTTCAGGGGTCTCTTTGTGTGTATACATGGTTAATTTGTTTAAAAAGTTAGTTTATTTTATGTTTTGCCTGTGTGTATGTATATGTACCCATAAGCTTAACTGGTGTCCAAGGACATCAGAAAAAGATGTTGAATCCCCTGGAAATGGAATTGCAGAAGTTATGAGCTGCCATGTGGGTGCTGGGACTTAAACCTCTGTCTTCTAGGGGAGGGCTGGTGCTCTAAAGCACTGATCCATCTCTCTAACCCCCACACAGTTTTTATAATAATTAGCCAAAGTTGATTTAGTTGGGACCATACATGGCTTGAACTCAATTTACAATGAACTATGTCTTCAATAATAAGATAAATAGATGGTTCTTGCATTGGCAATGTCAATCATTCACAGAGAACATGAATTCATAGCATACTATTAGTGTTTAGACCGAATCAGAACTTATTTATTAACCTTGTACTATAGGGTGGTTGCTGTGTAAGATGCTTCCCATTTGTTAGGTGAATGAGACAGTCTAGTGAGGTAGATATTGGTTAGCTCTTCCTTTAGAGCCAGAAGTTGGAGAAACTAGCAGTGAATTTGTTATGGTTTTAGTATTCCATACATACACATAGTGTGTTGAAGTACACCTTTCCCTCCCCTTTAATTTCCAATTTCCTCTCGGAGTGTTCTGACACTCTTTTCCCAGCTTTGCTCTTTATATATTTTTAGCACATTGCATCTGCTTCATGCTGCCAATATGTGCCTGAGCACAGGCCTTTCAGCAGAGGGAGAGCCCTCTCTCTGAAGAAAACTGACTTTTTCCCAGTAGCCATCAGCTGCCAATAGCCCCACAGTGAGGGGCAGGAGTTGGTAACCACCCCCCCACACCAATCTACGCTGGGATTTTGTCTGGCTTGAGCTTGTGCATGTCTCATGCATGAAGTCACAGGTCCTGTGAGTTCGTGTGTACAATTGCCCTGTTGCATCTAGAAAATACTATTTCTCTATAGTCAGCTACTACATCGGACTGTCTTTCCAATCCCTTTTCCATGATGATCCCTAAGCATTAGGTGAAGGGGTGTGATGTAGATGTCCTATCTGTGGCTGTGTACTCTGCCATCTCATTTTCTATGACATTAGACCAGTTGAGGGTCTCTTTGTTAATCACAATCTACTGCAAAAAGAGGCTTCTCTGATGAGGATCTGCCCTATCAATGTGTATAAGTAGAAGTAACTCAGAAGGCAGCTGAATATTATGCCCTCTTATCAGAAGAACATCAGTAGGATCTCATGGAGGTCCTATGACCTACCCAGTCAGGGGCTCTTGGCCCTATTAACTGTGCCAGTTGTGACTTCAGTCATGAGGTAATTCTTAAATCCAATTGGAAGGTGATTGGTTGGTTACTCCTATGACATTTGTAGTGCTCTTTTTTTTTTTTTTCAATTTATGGTCTCACAGATAGAGAGATAGCTCAGCAGTTAAGAGAACTTAATTTTGGTTCCTAGCATCTGTGCCAAAAAGCTCACAACTGCCTCTAACTCCAGCTCCAGGGAATTTGACACCATTTTCTGGCTTTCTTGGGCTCCTGTATACCATGATATATACACACAGATGCAGGCACAGACACAGTACACACACACACACACACACACACACACACACACACATACACACACACACACCATAAATAGACAATAAAATGTATGGTCTCTAGTAGGCATGATTTTGCATGATTATACGCAGGTGCATTTGATATAAAATAGACCTATTAAAATAAAAGTCCAAATAACAAGAGGTAAGTCATAAGAAGAGAACTTGTTGGCTATGCAAAAACCAAGATACAATCTGTTGAAAGGTATTAAGTGCCACAGGCAAACAGGTCCCTAGTACCACGGAGGATATTGAATCAGACTGACCCTGATCTAAAAGACAGGAGGTGTCAGATCTGGCCATGATGGATGCCAGAGGGGCTCCAGACCCTGGGAGAGGTTGTGGGAGCCTGGAAGGGAGTTACTTCGTTTGTTGCCTGGAGGGTGAGTGTAGAGCAGTTCTCAGGCTAACAACAGTTTTGATCTCCTAAGAGAGTATGTTTGACCTTGGTTGCCTGCTTGCCCATAAAAGACTGTCCTGGCTAGCAGCCAGATGCTGTCTTGGTTTCAGTGAATAGATATACATTTAGGGGAGACAGCCATCTCCTTGTCTTATACTGATCACTTAAGAAACCCATAGCTAACCGGGTATGTTTTAGTTCGTGGCCTGCTTTGCCCCTCTGACTCTGCAGTGGCCACTGGAGGTAGCATCTAAGCCAGGAGGATGAAGATTGCTGCTGCTGCAGGCCCCTTTCACCTCAGAGGTCTGCCATGCCAACTGCTACTTGATAGGGTGCACGCCATGAAGGTATGGGGGCTAGCTGTGGAGTGTGTCAACCCATATGGATTAACATGGTCCAAAAAATCAGATTCCCTGTGAGGAGATACAAGGTGCTGATCAGTATTCGGTTTTAGAGAGAACGAGGAATGGTTACCAGTGATCATTTCTTCCCCTTACAGGCCCATGGCCTTCAGGCTCGGCCCTCATCAGTGTTGGAAAAGGTTGTCTCACTTGATAAAGTCCGAATCCTACTGATTGCTTGCGAGGCAAAACATTCAGGGATACCTTCTTGGGTAAAGAAAGAAGTTGGTGGAGATTGCAGTGTGATCTTAAGATGATTACTCATGTGTGTGTGTGTGTGTGTGTGTGTGTGTGTGTGTGAGTGTGTATGTAGATAGACTGTGTTTCAGAGTTGAAATTGTAGTGTAAAATGACTCTGTGTGAGTTGGTGTGACTCTGTTATGTTTTGAGAGGTCAAGTCAAATGTGGCAGTGAGGTCCAGGAGAGGTGAATGGTCGGTGAGAGCTTGTCTGGTACAGTGCGAGGCCAGGAAAGCACAGAGAGAATTAAAAGAAACTGAGAACGTTTGCATGCAGAGCATGTTCATGCAGAGGATGCAATGTGCCTTTCAGTTGGGTAAGGCTCAGTGATTCTGGGCCATGGCTAAAGATGGAGTCTTCTAGGTGGCTTGGTGGGGAAATGAAAACTTCACATCCTGAAGGCTCACTTGGGGAAAAAATTGTATGTACTGTGTCTTTATATGTAGGAATAGTGATTTTCCTTGGTAGAAAATAATCTGTTTGTTAAATCAGGAGCTTTGTTAGATAAGCCTGAGCTGGACTGGGGTAGATCAGTGTCTACCTGGCAGTCCTGTAAAACTCTGCGTCCTTCTGCGACACTGGAGAAATGCGGAGAGTTCTCGCAGGCTACACAAGTGTCACTGGTGAGGCCAACCTCTTGCCTCCGATCCTCAGATTAAATGTCTTCTTGTCCTTGGGTTTTTTTCTGGCACCCCTCTGCCCTTCAGAAAACAAGTTTCTTCCTGTTTTGAAAATTGTTCTTTCTCTTTCCCTGGTCAGGAGGCCAAGTATGTGACCACCCCAAATAAGGCTGTCACCCTAGAAGCTGGGGCCCAGGCTTAGAGGGCATCTGAGCAGTGCTCTACAGCAGTGCACCTGGGGTGTGTATACACCAGTGTCTATGCTTCCCCAGCAGGTCAACTGAACCCCTTGTCCTAAGGAGAAGCTTTAGCAAGGCTCTCCAGGAAGCTCCCCACATCCCAGGTGAGACCCACAGGAGGCACAGCGTCATATAGGGACCATTGATGGTTTTTCTAGCACCAGGCACCTGCTTGCCTCTGTCTCTTGTTCTACATCTCTGTCCTTCTGAGGCTCTTTCCGTATTGAGTAGCAGTGTTGCAGAAAGTCATTTTGCCTTCCTGGACCCTCTCACCCTGAGTGTACATGTATTTTCTTTGCTAGTAAATCAGCCAGTCATGCTGTGAATGGGTTCAGTCTGGATCTCTTTCAGCTATCACCTCCTAGTAAAGTGTCCTGTGATGGGATGTTGGAGAAGAATGGGATTGAACGGGTGGAAGTGTGGCAGGGCACAGTCTCAGATCAAAAGCATTGGTAAGGACCTATGGTTAGCCGTCTAGTTGTAGCATAAGCACCTGTAGACACAAAGGTTATGCACAGACTCCATCAAACTACTTCAACTACAGATCTACACATCCCCATGGTGTTGGCATGACTAGAATGCTTGGAAGCATGAACAGAGGCAGGGACACCACAGGTACCTGATAAAACGGGATCTAGCAGGTCACATGGCACCTAGAGCTAACTATACCCTCTTCACTCTAGATATGTCCTGCTTGCACGTGATATTACAGAGGTGAGGTGAGGACAGCAGGTGTCAGGAGGAAATGCAGCTGACCATGTCCTCCAGGACTTCTTGCCTGCAGTGCTACTCAAAACACAAGGAAGCCAGTCCCTGGGACGTGACGCCTATGGGAAGTAGGCGGAAGTGTGTCTAGAGTAGAGGCATGGCAGTGGGGAAATGTTCTCATAACTGGAGTCAACACAGTTCAAATGAAAAACAATTGTCTTGGCCCCAGAACAGGAAGGACAGCAAACCGTGATCCAGATGTGAGAGGCGTGGAAACTCGCCTGTAATTTGTATTAAAGAAGAACTGCCTGGTATGATGTGAGGGATGCCGAGGGAACACATACAGGTCTGGGCAGGCAGACCCTATTAGCATCCTGTGCAGTGTGCCTGGCTTGGGTGTTCTACCTGGTAGGTGGTAGGCACAGCACTCCATCAGACAGGCTAGTCTTAAAAGGAAAGTACTGTAGAGACTGTCTGAAAATGTCATAACTGGGGCTGGAGAGATGGCTCAGCGGTTAAGAGCACCGTCTGTTCTTCCAGAGGACCCGGGTTCGATTCCCAGCACCCACATGGCAGCTAACAACTGTCTCTAGTTCCAGTTCCAGGCAAACACCAAGGCAAATAAATAAATAAAGTTTTAAAAAAAAATGTCATAACTGGCTAAAAATATTGGGGGCATACTTTAACTATAGATAGAATTAAGACAGTTGGTCTACTCATAGCCTGGCCCTCATGAAGACCAAGAAGGAGGCATCTTTTCATAAGAGCATGATATCTTGGGTCTGTTTGTGGCATAGGATTTTCTGGCAGGTTCATTGCTGGCCCTCTTGTTAATATTTTGCTCATGAAAGAACTTGCCAGCACACTGCCAAGGGAGCCATCTTAGGTTTATTAAGGTGGGGAAAGGGGAGAAGGAAGAGGGGGGGTGCAGAGAGGAAGAGAAAAGAGAGTCTCCCATATGGTTGGGGCTTTTAAAGGTAGACACACCTTAAAGATAAACATCTTTGGAGCCCCTGCAGGTGGGAGGGAATGAGGGGGTGGCCACAGCAACACAACACCTAACACCTCTGACCTCATTCCTATCCCTTTGCCAGTTTTCATAGATCCTAAGAGGATACTGCTCCTTTCTTCCTTACTAAAGGATCATCCTGGTGATAGCTACCTGAAAGGTCTCAGGAGGTCCCCCATCAAAATCAGTGCCCAGCATTCATTGTTGGGCCTGCCTTTATTATCAAAATTCAGATAGGTACATGACATGCTGACCTCATTTCCTTTTGTGTATTTATCCATATTTCAATTTTTGCTAATTAGACTCTCAGAGCTTGCTATGTAAATCAACCTTTGCTGACTACTGTGGCATTTCAGCAGCATAGAGCACCCTAATGCCAGCAGTGTAGAACACCCTAATGTCTAGAGGGTTCTCAGTGTAGCTAGCCCCAAAACTTCACTCATGTTTTTACTTTCTTCTCCTCCCCTTCTCTAAGAGTTCTGTATCCATTCCATGATGGGGGTTTTGAGTGAAGTGGGTACAGTGGTCAGAGCATCAATGGTACTTCTATAAGTGGCCTTTCTGCCGCCTAGCTCATTCAGCATTCAGGGCTGCAGAGACATTACAGTCCTTTCTTTGTCTTCCGAGCATGCAACTTCGAAGCATTTATAAAGAGAAGACACTTCTGGTCTTCTAGGAAACCCAGAGCCTTGTAAGAACCTTGACCATGGCATTCCCCAGTCTGCCCAGGCCAGGTACTTTGTCACAACACTTTGCTGCAGAGAGAGGAATAAACCACTAGGAAGCTGCTATAAGACCCCATCAGCAAGCTGGGTGATGTAGTCCCCACCTGCATGCTCAGCAGTGTGAACCAGCAGCTATTAGCTGGATGTCATCACTACCACAGAAAGCACAGCTGTGAGGAGGCACCTATGCTCCAGAATGTCAGTTCTCTAAAAAGGCTGCAAGCACCTCTGTATTGGTACCAGTCTTTACCCCAAGAATGATGTGTGTTTAATCATCTGCCAGATTGCATGCGCAAAGCAAAGTCATGCAACATGGTGGTGGTGTACACAGATGGGGGAGAATTGAGACTGGCTGAAGAGCCCTGTGTGCAGTCCCTCAGTATTCCCATCCATTACTGACCCTGCCAGGAGTTAGATGAGATCCAATTTTTCTTTAGATTGCCAAGGCTCCTGGCAGCCTCAGCTGAGTGGCTTTTCTCATACTTCTTGGAGCTAGAAGGAACTCCTGAAGTCATCTCAGCCTCATCTTGTAGGTGGTAAGCAGTTCCCTTCCCACAGCTGCAAGTGGCTAAGTGGATACTGGGGTGGGAGCTCAGGTTGTGGCATAACACCCTTTTCACTCAGGGACAACGCTGAACTGTGCTCTGTGAAATCCCTATCCTCATCGTTGTATTCAGGTGCCTTTACTTAGGACAGTGGTTCTCAACCTATGGGTCATGACCCTCTTGGGGGTTACATATCAGATATTTCCATTACAATTTATAACAGTAGCAACCTTACAGTTATGAAGTAGCAATAAAGTGATTTTATGGTGAGGGTTACTGTATTAAAAGGGTTTTAGCTTTAGAAAGGCTGAGAAGCATTGAAGTCACCCTTCTAAGTGGCTAGGTTTCTGGAGTCTATAAAATAAGAATATCCTATCTTTAAAAATGGATGCACCCCTTTTTTTTTCAACTGAAGCCCTTGTGCATTGAATGTCTATTACTGGTGGAAAATTATAAACCAAATACCCAAGTATACTTGCACATGCTTAGACCCTGGGGATCTGGCCACCAACCCCCCAGTCATTGGCACACTCTGGGTAAGGATCCTTTTATCTTTTCCTATTTGATGCACATAGGACATATTCACACATTGCATGAAGCTGGTGACTTAGTCATTGGGCAGGAAGTCCCAGTTGAAGGACCCAGAGTTGTGGAATCACATACTTTGTTGCTGACACCCCAGTGGGACATAGAAGTTGCCAGGGACCAGCAGCACATAAATTTAAGAATGACTTCTTGGTAAAAATACCAATAAGTGGGTGATATAAATGAGGGAGGTTGTCATTTCCTTCAAGTCACCAGAAGCATTAAGCCTTAAGATTCCATCTCATTCTGGGTAGCCATAGTCCTGAGGTTCTGAGAAGGGGCTTATGTCAAGGCCTCTCTGTGATTCTGTGACTCGTACTTAAATTAACATTAAGGGCAGGACAAAAGGGAATGGCAGGGGATGTGTTGGTAGTTTTGAACAAAGTTGGGAAATGTCAAGGTCCCTGGTAAGACCAGGGCTGGGCAGCAAGGCAGGCAGCTGTGGTAAGAAGCAGAGACCTATGGTCCTGGGACATGTGACCTTGGGACTGTGCCTTAGTGTGACTTACAACAGATGGACTGTTGATGAGAACAGGAAGAGATATCACAGTGGTCTTCAGAAGTCACACCATACTTGATCCCTAATGTTTCCACATCCAGGACATGACAGATCCAGCAAGATCCCTGCTGTGGAGCAGCAGTACTCTGAGGACCAAACAAGACACCCGCTGATGACCTAATGTCGCATATTTGGTTTCTGCTTTTAGTAGTTTTCACCTGTATCACTCCTACAGACCGAAGCAGTTGACGGTATTTAGATATTCCTCAAGTGAGGAAGCACATAGGTTAATTAAGGACCTGCTCATCTTTGGGGAACTTGCTCTGTAATCATCCAAGGGTGTCAAAAATGTCTCATCTGCAGGAACCATTTTCAGACAGAAAGAGGGCCCTGCGTTCCCGGGGACTACCTGCTGCACACAGTCCAAGTGACTGAGCAGAGCAAGCTCCCCTGAATGTTTGTCCTTCCTGATACCCACTGGATGGCCCCTTCTCTTTGACAGTTGTCCCCTTGAACTCATTTGTCCCATGTCCAGTTCAGAATCTAGCAAAGGAGATTGAGGAAGGCCCTACCTATCTTTGGTGCTGTTCAGACAATAGAAACGCCATTAGACTTCCATGGCTTTGCTCTTTAGTACGGTCTGAGGGTTGGCACCACCCCAGCACCTTGGAGAGTGCTAGGAACTCAGATCCACAGATGATTAATGTGCTCCTAGAAAAGATGGTTAAAGCATGCTAACGAGGAAGCCTTTTCTACCTGGGTCATCTCAGGTACATTCACTTCTATCTGCATACTGGAGCCATGAGGATTTATATGGCTGTGCATTGCTTAATGTCAGTGATGTGTTCTGAGAAAGAGATCATTTTACATCATTGTGTGGCTGTCATGGAGCATGTGGACACATATCCTATGCCCAGATAATACAGGGCAGTCATTCTACATGGTTTCATCATACAATGCCTGTCACATGACATGCAGTTTCACAGGGAACTTTGTTAATGAACTTCCCAGAAAGGTAACAAATACAATATAGCAATACATAAATGAGTAACATAGTTATCAAGTATGTGTCCTGTGCTTTCTTTTCATAGGTAGTATAGGCTTGCACACACTATCAGCAGGTGAATGCAGCCTTGTATAATGAAGTTTTGTGGCTACAGTATCACTAGGCAACAGGTTTTCACAGGCCCCATTATAATCATCTGTGGCCACTGTTGTCTATGTGGACTGTCACAAAATGCTATTACGTAGCACAGGATTGTAAGTTAAAGAAAGCCCCCCCTTTTCTATTAGCAGTGGAGTTTGTTTTGTTTTTTATTTATGTATGTATGTCATATGTGTTCATGAGAATATTTTCCATGTATGTGATGGTGCCCATGGAGGCCAGAGGAGTGTTTCAGATCCTCTGAGGATAGAATTGCAGGTGGCTGTGAGCCACTAGACATTGGCACTGGGAACAAATTTCTGGACCTCTGGAAGAACAGGGAGCACCCTTAACAGTTGGGCTATGTCTCCACGGAGCCCAATAGAGCTGTGGGAATTACTTCTTGCCCTCTGCTGGAATATTCCTTGGTTCCATAGTTGTCAGAGGCTTGCAGAGATTGCTGCTGCATTCCCATGGTTTCTCCCTGAAGCTTGGAGACCATATCTTAATAAATATGGTTGGAATGACCATCATTGCTTATATTTGTTGAAGTTCCCACTTGGTCTAAACATTTAGCTTGTTAGATCATAAAATCAAATGTATATATATCCATATACATATATGCATATACACACATATATATTACTGAACTATGATACTGAACTCTTGGGCACACTTGACAGAGCAGTTTGGAAACATGCTTGTTCAGCCAGACTTCAGGTTGCCTGTGAAATGGGGTTTTTCTGTGTAGAAAATAGAAAGAAGAGGATTGTCTGCAACAGAGAATGAAATGTGAGCTATGTCCATGGAGTCCCCAGAGAAGTGACATTTGACTATAGTATCTGGGCCAGAGCTAAGAATGCCAGTACCGCTGTCCTGTTCATCTCTGGTCACACATTCAGGCAGAAGCTGAAGCCTGAGCCATGATATTTTTTATAGACAGTGAAATCTTCCCATCCCTACTGCCAATGGCTCATATGTACAAAGCCATGCCCATGGTCCCTCCTAACGGTAAACACCCACAGAGAGCAAGTCAAATTCTTTTATTGTCTTAGAGCATCACTCTCTCTTCTCAGGTGTGACACATTTACCTAGGGTACCAAATACCAGTGTAACCTCCAAATGCTGTGTGGAAATATCTAGAATCTAAAGATCGACAGACAGCCCTGACATTCAGGACTCTAACAACTCCTGCCTACAACATGAATTGAAACATCTTTCCTGAGAAGCCCTTTGCAGGTGGAGCCTGCAACTGACAATGTTCACCTTCAGTGGGCTTTGTGCTTACAGCAAGTTACACAAAGGTATTAGAAAATCCATTTCCTTGTGCAAGAGAGCTCAAGAAAGAAAGCCCAAAGGGTCAGCTACCAAAGTGTGTGTGTGTGAAAACCTCAGGAGTCTTAGCCTGGGACCAGCTCAAAGCAGTCATGTTTTCAAATTTGGGAACTTTTAAATGGCTATACATGCAAAGGACACAATGTGCTTTGAAGTGCTAACCCAGAAGGCTGGCTTTCCCTCTATGAGTTAATGCATAGTTCCTTGTAGAAGCTGTCTTACCTCCAGGCATGCCATCATGGTCTTGACTACTCAGTAAGTCTCACCTGGTTCCCATGCAGCCACAGGTTGCCAGATATATCAAAGTTTTTGCAACTGAAGTACTGGATAAATAGGTTAAACAGTTGTTTCTCATGATTCAGTTTCTTAACAAACATTAAAAGACCACCAGGAAAAGCAACAAAATGTAGTAAAGTCTGATTGTGATCCATTTTCATCCTGATGAAATAGCATTTACATTTTATAGAGGAAAATGAAGTCCAAATTCCTCTGGTAAATACAGTCAGTGTTCAAAATCTCATGAGTATTAAAGACTATGACTATTAAAGGCTAATTATATGCCTTACAGCTTGACAGATTTAAAATAAGCCCCAGATCAACTAAATGTACAAGAGAAAAGAATGTGCCCTGTTGTATGCTTGAGGAGGATCCATTCATGCCAGCACACCTATCTGTCTCCCCTTCTTTGATGTTCTCCACAGATAGACATTACTAATTGATCCTGGGACCCTTGCCACTGAGTCCCAGTTTATAGCCTCCTTAACTCTACAGGCAGCCACTGCCAATATATTCAGGTTAGAAACTGGTTTGCTATCTTGTGTGGAAGGGCTATGCTAAGATAGTGCATTCTTAGGTTGCATTGACACAGCTTCCTCTGCAGAAGTGGAGGAAGTGCTTCTTTTGCTCTGCCCTTCCAAAGCTAAGCAGCATTGGGAGGCCTGGGATCAGTATGAAAGGTCTGTTTGAAGGACTTAGCTGGACATACAATGAAGGGAAATGCAGAGAAACAAACCAGAAGAAATTAGTGTTGGATAGGTGCAGGGCCACAAACACTCGGGCATACTAGAGTCTGCCAGGACCCTCTCCATCTTCATTATAAGATAAAATCTCTCTGTAAAGCTGGAGCTCACTGATTCACTGAGATTGGTCAGCAAGTCCCTGGGATCCCTGTCTCCACTTCCTCTGCAAGGTTACAGGTGCTCAAGCACCATAACATCTGCATGTGATGTGTGAGCTGAAGATCCAGATTTGAGCCTTCATGTTTATATGGCAACCACTTTTCTGATGGAGCCATCTTTCTAGCCCTTCATTGTGCTTTTATAGGCAAACAGAAGCAATGACATTACCTGAACAAATGAGCACACACACAACACATATGTATGAAAATAAGGAATTACATTTGTAAAATGAGGAGAGTAGAGCTAGGCTTGTGGATCCTTGGGCAAGCGCTTGTCTAATGTGTGCTGAGGCCTAGACTCCATTCCTGGCATGACTGAAGGTTGGAGAAGGATAATAAAATGGGCTAAGAAGAAGTAACAGTACTCCCTCAAAGTGGTAAAATAAAAACATAACTCACAGGATGGCAAAAACAAAACAAAACAAAACACTTATAGTTAGTTCCAGTGTAAATTATATAAAAAGCACTAGCTAAAAGACATGCACTGGCAGAATGTATTTAAAAACACTAGCATTCTATATACCATTAAATCATGGCTGCTTAAACTTATGGCACTGCTTTATTAAAGAATGTTTAGTACAACTTCGAATATATAGATAGATAGATAAAATATATATACAAATAAAGCATTCATTATAAATAAATCATAAATTTGTTTTAAAATAAAATTTTGATATACATGTAATTTTTTCCTCTTTTCTTTTATTTTCTTTTTTTATTCATTTTTTAAGGATTAAACACAAATGGTGAATTCTTAACCAAGTTAAACAACAAAAAAAGGAAAGACCTATTTCAATAAAACTAGAAATTGAAACACAAACATTATAACAGATATGAGTGAAATTCCCGAAAATCATAAGGACATACATTATAAATTTGTTTCGATAAATTGAAGATTCCAGAAAAAAAAAAAAAACTGGTGAGATTTTAGATAGCAAAATTAAACCTAAATTCAATGAATGATTTTAACAAATGCATGCTTTGTAACCTTGAAATACTTAAAATACTAATAAAATACTCCATACTAAAAATAAAAAACCAGCAATAACAAAAAACAAACACAATTTGAGCTTACTACTGAATTCATAACATAATTCATAACATAAAGAACTATGACAAATACATATCATATTAGTCCATAAAACTTAAAAAAATAAAGCCTTTAAAAGTTACAAAGCCAGTGAAACCCTGATATTAATCATAGTATTTCTTTTTCCTTTTTTTCGGTTTTTTTCATATATATATTTATTATTTGGTGTTTTTACATCATGCACCCCATCAAACTCTGATATCAGACCTCTCAGTATCATGCCCACTCTTATGATATCCTCATTAACAAAACCACCCATTCATGCTGCTCATTTGCTTACTGGAGCATAATTAACCTCCCTGTGGCCAGACCTTTAAAGAAAACAAGTCTTTCCTTACCCACTCTTCTGCCAGAGGCCATCAATGCAGACATGAGGCATTGCGTCATTTAGCAATGTTCTAGCCTTGTGTACAATGACATCTCTCTCTTTTTATATATTTTTTTAAAGTCCACTAATGAATACCACTCCTGGCAGATCCAGTGTCCCATCCCGTCCCTCCCCCCCTCTCTGCCCCCCCGCCCCCAGCCTCAAGACTGAGTCAGGTGTTCCTCTAGGGGGAGTGAAATCCAAGGAGTCAGTCCAAGGTGTTTCTGATCCCAAACTGTTCAGTGCTTATGGTTTGCAGCTTGGGAATGCTTTGCTTTTTTATTGTTTGTTTGTTTGTTTAGAGTCCACTAATGAGTGAGTACATCCCCTGCTTATCTTTCTGGAATTGTGAGACCTCACTCAGGAAAATATTCTCCATATTTATCCTTTTGCCTGCTAATTTTAGGATATCATTTTTTCTTACTGCTGAGTAGTACTCCATTGTGTAGATGTACCACAGTTTGTTAATCCATTGTTCAGTTGGGGGCATCTAGGTTGTTTCCAGGTTCTTGCTATTACAAATAATGGTGCTATGAACATAGTTGAGCTGATGCTTTTGGGGTGTGAATGTGCATTTTTAGGGTATATGCCTAAGAGTGGTATTGCTGGATCCCTGGAGAGATTGATTCCCAGTTTTCTGAGAAACCGCCATTCTGCATTCCAAAATGATTGAACAAGTTTACACTCCCACCAACAATGGAGGCATGTTCCCCTTGCTCCACATCCTCTCCAGCATAGGCTGTCATCTGTGTTTTTAATCTTGGCCATTCTGACACTGTAAGGTGGTATTTCAAAGTTGTTTTGATTTGCATTTCTCTGATGGCTAAAGATGTTGAGCACTTTTTCAAGTGCCTTTCAGCCATTTTTAATTCTTCTGCTGAGAAGTCCCTTTGTAGTTCTGAAGCCCATTTTTAATTGGGTTCTTAAGGGTTTGGGGCTCTAGTTTTTTGAGTTCCCTATATATTTTAGGAATCAATCTTCTGTCACTTGTAGGGCTGGTAAAAAACCTTTTCCCATTCTGTAGGCTGTAGTATTCTGTAGACTTACAGAAGCTTCTCAGTTTCAGGAGGTCCCACTTATTGATTGTTGTTCTTAGTGTCTGTGCTAGTAGTCTTATATTTAGGAAGGAAGTGGTCACCAGTGCCAATGCGTTGGAGGGTATTTCCCACTTTCTTTTCTATCAAGTTCAGTGTGGCTGGGTTTATGGTGAGGTCTTTGATCCAGTTGGGATTTGAGTTTTGTGCAAGGTGATAGGTTTGGATCTATTTTCATTTTTCTACATACTGCCATCCAGTTATGCCAACACCATTGTTGAAGATACAATCTTTTTTCCATTGAATATATTTGGCCTCTTTATCAAAAATCAAGTGTTCTTAGGTGTGTGGATTAATGTCTGGGTCTTCAATTCGATTCCACTGATACAAAAGTCTGTTTTTATGCCAGTGCCAGGCTGTTTTTATTATTGTGGCTCTATAGTATAATTTGAAGTTGGGGATGATGATGCCTTTGGAGGTTATTATGCTGAGCAAAATTGTTTTGGCAATCCTGGCTTTCCTGTTATTCCAAATAAAATTGAGTAGTCTTCTTTCAAAGTCTATAAAAAATTGTATTGGGATTTTGATTGGAATTGCATTGAATCTGTAGATTGCTTTTGGTAGAATTGCCATTTTCATTATGTTAATCCTCCCTATCCAGGAACATGGAAGATATTTCCATTTTCTTGTATCCTCTTCAATTTCTTTCTTCAGAGAGTTAAAATTTTTGTTAAGCATATCTGATACTTCTTTGGCTATAGTTACACCAAAGTATTTAATACTATTTGCAGCTATTATTAAAGGTGATGTTTCCTTTATTTCTTTTTCAGCTCTTCTATCTTTAGTGTACAGAAGGGCTACTGATTTCTTTGAGTAAATCTTGTAACCTGCTACATTGCTGAAGGTGTTTATCAGCTGTAGGATTTCCCTGGTAGAATTTTGTGGGTCACTTATGTATACAATCACATCATCTGCAAATAGAGATAGCTTCACTTCTTCTTTTCCAATTTGTATCCCCTTAATCTCCTTTGTTCTCTTATTGCTTTAGCAAAAACTTCAAGAACTATATTGAATATATAAGGGGAGAGGGAACATCCTTGTCTAGTTTCTGATTTTAGTGGTGTTGCTTTTAGTTTTTCTCCATTTAGTTTGATGTTGGCCGTTGGCTTTTTGTAAATCACCTTTATTGTATTTAGGTGTTCTCCCTGTATTCCTGTTCTCTCCAGGACTTTTATCATGAAGGCGTGTTGGATTTTGTTGAAGGCTTTTTCAGTATCTAAGGAAATGATCATGTGTTTTTTTTCCTTCAATGCATTTATATGATGGATGACATTTAAAGTTTTCCATATGTTGAACCATCCCTGCATTTCTGGGATGAAACCTACTTGATCATGTATTGTTTGCCAGAATTTTGTTGAGAATTTTTGCTTCAATGTTCATGAGAGAAATTGGTCTGTAATTCTCTTTCTTTGTTGCATCTTTGAGTGGCTTGAGTATTAGGGTGATTGTGGTCTCATAAAAAGAGTTTGGCACTATTCCTTCAGTTTCTACTGTATGGAACAGTTTGAGAAGTATTGATATTAGCTCTTCTTTGAATGTCTGGTAGAACTCTGACCTGAAACCATCTGGGCCTGGGCTTTTTTTTATTTGGGAGGCTTTTAATGACAGCTTCAATTTCCTTTGGTGTTACAGGACTGTTTAGGTCTTTAATCTGGTCTTAATTTAATTTTGGGAAATGGTACCTGTCCAGAAAGCTGTCCATTTCTCTAGGTTCTCCCTTTTTGTGGAGTATGATTTTCAAAGTATGACCTGATAATTTCTCTGGATTTCCTGCATGTCTGTTGTTATGTCCCCTTTTTTTGTTTCTGATTTTGTTGATTTGGATACTCTCTCTGCTTTTTGGTTAGTTTGGATAAGGATTTATCTATCTTGTTAACTTTCTCAAAGAACCAACTCTTTGATTCATTGATTTTTTTTTTTTTTGTATTTTTTTGTTTCAATTGTGTTGATTTCAGCTCCGAGTCTGATTATTTCTTGCCATCCATTCCTTGTAGGTAAGTTTGCTTCTAAATGTTCTAGGGCCCTCAGCTGTGCTGATGGTTCTCCTGTGTGGGATTTCTCTAGTCTTTTCATGTAGGCCTCTAGTGCTATGAATTCTCCCCTTAAGAGTGCTTTCACTGTGTCCCTTAAGTTGGGGTACGTTGTGGATTCATTTTCATTGAATTCTAGCACGTCTTTGATTTCTTTCTTAATTTCTTCCATGACCCAGTGGTGGTTCAGTTGTATGATGTTTAATTTCCATCAGTTGGTAGGCTTTCTGTGATTCTTGATGTTGTTGAACTCTAACTTTAGACCCCAGTGATCTGAAATGGTACAAGGTGTTAAACACATTTTTTAGTACCTGTTGATATTTGCTTTATGACCTAATATGTGGTCAGTTTTAGAGAAAGTTCCATAGGATGCTGAGAAATATGTATATTCCTTTGCGTTTAGGTAGAAGCTTCTGTAGATATCTACTAAGTCTATTTGGGTCATAACTTCTGCTAGATTCCTTATTTTTCTGTTGTGTTTCTGTCTGGTTGACCTATCCAAGGGTGAAAGTGGGGTATTGAAGTCTCCCACTATTAGTGTGTGAGGTTGATATGGGGTTTAAGCTTTAGTAGTGTTTCTTTTACATATGTAGTTCCCTTGTGTTGGGGGCATAGATATTCAGGATTGAGATTTCATCTTGGTGAATTTTTCCTGAGATGAATAAGTAGTGACCTTCCTGATCTCTTTTTATTGATTTTAGTTTAAAGTCTATTTTGTTAGATATTATAATGGCTACACCAGCCTGTGTTTTAGGGCCATTTGACTGGAAAATCTTTTTTCAACCCTTTCCTCTGAGCCTGTGTCTGTCTTTAAAGCTGAGGTGTGTTTCTTATATGCAGCAGAAAGATAACTTCTGCTTTTGTATCCAACGTGTTAGTGTGTCTTTTCATAGGTGAATTGAGTCCATTGATATTAAGGAATGTTAATGACCAATGATCAGTATTTCCCATCATTTTTGGTAGTAGCTTTCATTTCCTTTTTTTTCAGGGGGGCCAGTTCTTCTATGGGCTTATCAATTGTCTGTGGTTACATGGGTGTTTCTGGTTTCCTTAGGTTGGAGTTTTCCCTCTAGGGCTTTTGCAGGGTGGGGTTTATGGTTAGGTATTGTTTAAATCTGGTTATGTCATGAAATATCTTGTTGATTGATAATTTTGCTAGTACAGTATTCTAGGTTGGCATCCATGTACTTTTAGTGTCTGTATAATATCTGACCAGGACCTTCTTGATTTCATAGTTTCCACTGAATAGTCGGTGTTATTCTGATGGGTCTCCCTTTATAGGTGATTTGACCTTTTTCTTTTGCAGCTCTTAGTATTTTTTCTCTATTCTGTATGTTTAGAGGCTTGATTTTAAATGGAGAGCATTCCTTTTTTTATGGGTCCAGTCTATTTGGTGTTCTGTAGGCTTCCTGTATTCTTATAGTCATTTCCTTCTTTAGGTTGGGGAAGTTTTCTTCTATGATTTTGTTGAATATATTTTCTGTGCCTTTGAGCTGGTATTCTTCTTCTTCTATTCCTATTATTCTCAGGTTTGGTCTTTTCATGGTGTCCCAAATTTCCTGGACATTTTGTGTTATAACTTCTTTTGGTTTTAGTGTTTTCTTTAACCGATGTATCTATTACCACTATTGAGTCTTCCACCCCAGAGATTCTCTCTTCCATCTCTTGGATTCTGTTGGTTATGCTTGAATCTGTAGATTCAGGTCGTTTTTTCAAGTTTTCTGTTTCTAGTTGTGTCTCGGCTTGTGCCTTCTTTATTGCTTCTATTTTGGTTTTTAATTTTTGGCAAATTTCTTTAACCTGTTTGTTTTCTTTTTCTTGGTTTTCTTTATTTTCTTTCAGGACTTTGTTCATCTCTTCTAATTTTCTGTTTGTATTTTCTTCTCTTTCTTTAAGGGAGTTTTTATATCCTCTTTAAAGGCTTCTATTAGCTTCATAAAGCTGTTTTTAAGGTCATTTTCTTCTGTTCCCTCTTCATGTTCATGTTCAGGTCTTGAAGCTATAGAGCTACTTTCTTCTTCTGGTTGTGTCTTGTTGACCTTTGTATTGTTGTATATATTTTTGCACTGCCATCTGCCCATTGTTTCCCCAATTCTCCCTTGGTTTGTTCTTGGTCAGCTTCTAGTGAGCTGTTGGTCTGAGGGCTCTTAAGGCTCCTAACACTCTTAATTAGCTATGTGCTCAGAGGGTCAGCTGTTCTCTTGAGGTCGCAGTGTTATGCCAGTCGTCACCTCTTGACCTCTCACCTCCCAGCTGTATGTCCAGGGACTTGGCTGTTCCCCCACTGTTATTACACCAGCTGTGAGCTGGGTGGGCTGTGCTTCACTTCAAAGCAAGAAGTTGTCTCAGGGCCCAGGTTTGGGTGGCGGAAGTCACCTTCTGACCTCCGATCTCCCTCTGTGCTCCTAGGAGATCCCCTGCTTCCCTGCAGCTACCATGCCAGTGCCTCTCTGTGCAGACTGTGCTCCCCACCAAAGCCGGCTTCCTACCTCCGGGGCCAGTGCCCAGGACCAAGGGACCCATCTGTTCCCCACTGCTACCCTCCCAGCTGTGCTCTGGGCAGGCAGTGGTCTGTGCTGTAGCAGCGGAGTGGTAATCAGGGCCCGGGTTCAAGGGCAGAAGTCACCCTCTGACCTCCAACCTCTCAGCTGTGCTTTTAGGAACTCCTCTGCTTCCTTGCTGCTACTTCGCCAGTCCTTCTCTGTGTAGACTGTGTTCCCCGCTGAAGCTGAGTTTCTTACCTCTGGGGCCTGTGCCCAGGACCTAGGGACCCAGCTGTTCCCCCACTGCTACCCTCCCAGCTGTGATCTGGGCAGGCAGTGGTCTGATATACATGTAATTTTATCATTTGTTAATGATTAAAAAGACATATACATAATAATATAGTGAATGTGTTTGCTTATTTTTATATAAATAATCACATTGTTTGGATGTTTGATACTAGAAAGCATAAAACATTTTCAGAGTTGACTAATGTTTTGACTGTATCAATTCTGTGAAGATGGCTTTATATAAGTCATAATATAAAACATATGAACAGGACCATTCGTGAAATTGTTAGAAATTCTGTCTTAACCTGTCAGGTAACCTGGTTTTTTTTTTTAAATTGAAACATTCTCTTCTGGAGGGAGAAAGGAGCCTCAAGATTTAAGAAGATAAAACTGAGAAGGTTCAACAGGTTCATGAAACTTATAAGACTCAGAGGGTCAAAGACGAGATTAGGAGGTTTTTCCCAAGGCTGTGTGCACAGTGAGAGGGGAGACTCTTCATTGGTGTTGTCTGGAGTTGTGTAGGGCAGTCCAGGGAGCCAGCCATCGTTACCCATGCTGGGTGGCCTTTCAGAGATGCAGCTGCCTTTGAGTTCCATATATCTCTAAACAAACCTTCACCTAAGCCACTGTAAATAATCCCCCCCCAAAAGAAAACATTGTTTGACTCAGCTAGACTTGAATCATTTCTTTCATCTGCCATTGGTGGCCCATCTAGGGTAAAGAGGTGTTTGTTTGTATTTCTCCAGGAAAAAAAAAAATCATACAACACAATCCTAAACCAGAATTTCTCATTATTGTTTTGTTTTGTGTTTTAGTGAAATTCAAGACCGTAAGTAACTTAAACAGCAGTTCTTACAAGCAGAGCATAGTGAGATACATGGTAAAGAAGGGTGATCCGGAAGTGTCACAGCCTTTGTTTTCTGTGATGTTTCTAGAGGAGCAGAAAACTTTCTAGACCAACGACCACTGCGATTGCCAGCTCACCCGCTCTGTGCTGAGGTCTTCAGGGGACAGTCTTAGCATAAAGTGAAGGCATGAGCAGTGCAATGGGCAGAGCTGTGTGGTCAGCGCAGTGAAGTCATGTGATGCAGCAGGGTTTCTACTGCCTGAACCCCTCCCCCCCATTTGTTACCTGTTTGATTTTTAAATTAAATTGTGGTTGCTTCAGAAAACATCCTGTCCCCTTCTGTTATATGGCACCACCACAGGGGATCCCAACTCGCAGTTTAAGAAGTTCCTAGGTCTAAAAGAAACCAATATAAGGGCCTTAGTTGACAAAACACTTGTTCTCTTTAAGTTCCTATGGAACTTTTGGCTGGATATATGTTAACCTGGGTTATACAATAAGCCAGAAGAATTGTTACTAGTTGGGGGCCACATGAAATGTATTCTATGAGGTATTGAAACCGCGTAACACTAACAAAGACACAGAAAAGTCTCTAATACTTAGAAATTGTTTAGGAATATGTTATTTAACTAAAACTTGATGTCTAAAGCAGACTGGGATAGAGAAGAACACTCAGTTAGCAAAGGGTTTGCCTTGCAATCATATGCACCTGAGTTGAATCTACACAACCCACATAAAAAAAAAAAGGCCAGGCATGGTGGCCATCTCTGTGGTCCCAGTAACCAGGAAATAGAGACAGGCAGATCTCTGGGGCACTCTAATCTGCCTAGGTCTAACCCACTCAGGGAGCTCCAGCCAGTGAGAGACCCTGCCTTAAACAAACAAAGTACAAATTAATAAACTTTTAAAATGATAGATAACACCTGAGGAATAATATGCAAGATTAGCTTGTCCTCTGGCCACACACACACACACACACACACACACACACACAAGCCTGTATAGCTAACTGCACACACAGAGATCAAAAAAACCAGAGCTGAACAGAAATGAAAGCCCAGTTTGTGAGCATGTGTGGAGCATAGCTAATAGACCTATAGGGGACTTTATAGCACTAGGTGTTTAATTGGAAAATAAAGAAATTTACCTATCAGTATTCTAAGGTCTTATCTTAAGAAACCAGCAGGACAGAAACACACAAAGTAAGCAACAAAAAGGAACAGAAATCAATAATGTTGAAAACAGAAAAACAATAGAGGAAGTTAATGAAAACATTCTTCTCCAAAATAAATCAACAAGATTGCTAAATCTGCAGAAAGATTGACAAGCTAAAGAGGGGAGATATATCAACATCATCATGGGTGAATGACCGGGGTTATCACAACTCCTACAGTCTTTAAAAGGATCATAACAAGACAACTGAGAAGAAATAGAGAACTTGCCTGAAAACAATGAACTAATAAAACCCAGCAAGATGAAATAGATTATCTAAATAGACAGAAGCAGGGGGAACCTACCAGTGCTGTTAGCTAAGAATGCTTCTCCATTCCCCAGCTACTATCCATTGCCAGTAACTCCTCAGTGTGGGGTGGGGCCCGGAGAGCATCTACCTCATCTATACTGGAACTTTGACTGGTTTGATTTCGTGTAGGTGTTATGCAGGTTCCAAAGCATCTGTGAGTTTATGAGTGTGGTAGCTATTTCATAGCCAGAAGACACTACTTCATAGCATGCTTTCCCATCCACTGTCTCTGAGCCTTTGTGTGTGATGGTGGGGTGGGGGGGTTGATACAGGAATCCCATTTAGGGATGAGCACTCAGTATACAATTCTAGCCCTGTGATCAGTTAGAAACCTCTACACTGATTGCAACCCACTGGAAAAAAAACAAATATATGAAGTTATGAATGTGACACAATAAGGAGAAACTGAGATAGAAAGGGAGACATAGTATGTACATTTGGTCATGTTTCATTGTGTGTGTGTGTGTGTGTGTGTGTGTGTGTGTGTGTGTGTGTGTGGTGTGTATTATAATAATATGTTTCTGGCCCAGGCTAGCCCTGAGATCTAGACTAGCAGTCCCAAATAATGACACAAAATCTTATATAAATTACATGCTGTTTGGCCTATGGCTCAGGCTTATTGTTAGCTATCTCTCATATATTAACACATTTTTATTAATCTATGTCTTGCCACATGGCTTATGGCTCACCTTTACATCTTCCTCTCTTGGCAGCAGCTCACAGTGTCTCTGCCTGACTCCACCTTCCTTCCCCTTATCTATTTCCCACCTGCCTATAAGCTGGCTTGCCATAGGCCAAAATAGGAACTCCTTTATTATTCAATGGTATTTCACAGAGTATAGAAAGACATTTCTCATCAGTATATCTTTCTCAAAAATAATTTTTTAAAAAAATTTGAATTTGTAGTTGGAAGCTATAGATGTGTTTAAAATGATCTAAACAGTGCATAATGCATACATCAGAATAGCCAGTCATTTTAAATTTGAACTTATTTTTAATTTTTTGTGTATTTATGCATGTGAGTGATCATGACTGTGCATGTGACACAGTGAACATGAGGAGATCAGGTGGCAGCTTTCAGAAGCCCTTTCTTCTTTTCACTTGGTTGAGGCAGGGATCCCTGTTATTCTTTCTCACACTATACAGTTTATTTCAGTCCAGGGATTCTGTGAGCTCTTGGCTCAGCTCCTGTCTCCATCTTCCACCTCTGGGTAGGAATGCTGGCATTAGAGGTGCATGCCACAGCCAGCTTTTGATGTGGAGTTCAAGGGTCAGATCCAGGTCATCAATTTTACAGGTTTTAGGCATCAATTTGAAAACTTTAAGCTAAAATCTGAAAAACATAAGCTAAAACTACCTAGATATCTCCAAGCCAAGATGATTTCACTGAAGAATTTTACTAAATACTCAGAGAAAAAAATATCAATGTTATATAGTATCTTATAGTAAACAGAAAAGGAAGGGACATTTAAACTACCTAGATATCTCCAGGCCAAGATTACTTCACTAAAGAATTTTGCTCAATACTCAAAGAAAATTATGAATTTTATATAGTGTTTTATGGTAGACAGAAAAGAAATGAACATTTTCTCCTTAAGTACAAGAAGCTGATATTGTTCTGATACTAAAATATAAAAAAATAGCTTAATAGCTCTGAAGAGAATTTTATAAAAATCAAATCCAATTGTGTGTGTGTATGAGAGGGTGAATGAATGGATGGATGGATGAATAAAAATGCAGAGCCATGACCAAGAGGTTTATTTCAGGTACACAAGATTGGTTTAATTTCAGTTCATCAATTTGTAAACTATGTCAATAGCCTAATGAAAGAAAATCATATCAACTGATGTAGAAAATTCATTTCTCAATATATCTCCCTTTATTGTCTTCTGCTCATGATGACAGCCTACACCATTCCAGAACACAGAGCACAAGAATAACAAAACAATCACAGTGAACACACTGACCAGCAAAGACTTAGCCTCTACATGTAATAAGACGTATATAGGATTTGCCTGGTGAAAATCACATGCTGATCCATAGACCAGAGAAGGTTTGCATTCCTGAAGAGACACACAGTATTCTGGGATTGAAGACTTAGCACAGTGAAGATTCCAGTTCTCCCTTGGTTGATCTGTTAGGTTCAATGCTATTCTTATTAAACATTAACACCACTTTTGGAAGACAAAAGAAAAATAATTCTAAAACTCTCAAGGAAAGTGATAGGCCCTAAAGTAGCCAAAGAAAGGAACATGTCATACTCTTGATTCTGACACTTCCTCTGTAGCTGAGGTATTATTCTCTTGAATGAACAGAAACATAGTTCAGTTAGTAACAGGGAACCCAGAATTATATTCACACAAGTATACCTGATTTTTAACAGAAATACAAAAGCAACATAGTGCAGGTTATTGAGTGAATAGCCTTTTTACTTTAAAAAAATTGCTGCAAAATTTAGATATCCATTGATGAAGAAGAAAAAACCTTGACATAAATGCCGTACCTCTCCCCCTCCTTAAAAAAAAAAAAAAAAAAAAAAAACCTTAGCTCAGAATGAATTATGAACTTCAGTGCAAAATTCTAACCTTCCAAAAAATAAGGCATGGAAGGAGAGTCTGGAAGCTGTCTCTGCGAAGTATTCATAGGCTTTCATAGAACACAGAATGACATCCAAGCAAAAGAAAGTGTTGGAGGCACCAGTGTTGAAAGCTTTGCTGTGTGAAAGGCCCTCTTAATGGTATTAAAGATGTTCAGGAAAGCTTACACATTTCAGTAAAAATAAATTACAGTAAACTGTAAACAACCCTGAGAACATGGTGAAAAGGTGGCAGCAGGCATTTCACAGAAGAGTACGTATAGACAGAGAGGAAGTGACCTCAGCGTCATTAACGGGAAATGCAGACTCAGTCCACAGTGTGTTATAACCACATGTTACTGGATAGCTACAGTGAGAAGGGTGGCATTGTGTGCTGGCTTGGCTGCAGGAAAGCGAGTCTCTCTTACATCACTGATGAAGATGTTACACAATAGCACTGCTCTACAAAACAGTTTGGAGATTGCTCCTTAAACCAAAACTTCCGAAGCTTGTGGGAGGAGGAAGCAGGAAGATCAGGAGTTCAAGACCATCTTCAACTGCATAGCCAGTTCAGGATCAGTCTGGAGTACACGAGACCCCATCTCCAATCCCGGAGCTTAGCAGATAGTTGAGTGGTTACAGTCCTGTGCATTCACTCTAGAGAACTGATGTAGAGAACTTCATGTAGAAAACAAAAACTGCCTAATCCTCCAATGGGTAGACAGACAGTTAACCTGTGGTTCATCCATTTCCTGGACTACCACCTAGTACATGAATTCTAGATACACACAGAAACTTAAATGAACCTTGAATTAGGCTGAATAAAAAAAAAATCCATTTCAGAGGAATAGGAAGTAAATGATTCCACTTACATTACAGCTGTGAACAGCCTAAGTGTAGAGATGGAGACAAGATTGGTATTGTTAGGGCTTAAGGGATAAGGAGACTGTGAGTAAACCCACAAAGGGGAAGTCTGCTGGTAATGGCACACTTAAGCTTTTTGATTGTGGTGGTGATTACACAGGGCGACATGTGTTCAAATTGTGCTGAGCTCGAGCCAGGTACACAACAGAGTGCAGGGCTTACTGGAGAATCAGAACAGGTTCTGTGGGATTGGTGATTGCAAACTTCTGATCTTTATTATAGTGTGGTTATGCAAGATATTGTCACCAGGGAAGGCTGAGTCAAAGGTGCATAGAACCTTTGCATGCATTTTTTATTTGCAACTTTTGTTGAACTTATAACTACTTTAAATTTAAGAATTTTTCTTGAAAAAGAAAATAGAGAATTGCTTATCAGGACACATCTCACACTGTCTAGGGATTTCCACAGGTAAAAGGAGGCCAGGTGTCTATGTTTTTCAAAACTCACTAGGTGACTGTCATATCGAGCCCCATTTGTGAATCTGCCCTGGCACATACCACCTGGTGAACCCAACATGGCACTGGGTGAAATAAGAATTCCTGGCATGTAGCAGCCACATGGTAAAGCCAACATGGTGCTGGCAGAACATGCCACGTATGGAGGACACGTGTGTGCTCACCCTTTCTCTTAAAAGGAGACGCCATGTTGCAGTCTGTCTCTTCTCTCTTCTGCTTCTCTGCTCCTGTACCCGCCTGGCAACTCTCCTGAATAAACTCTCGTGTGGCCCTGATCTCACTCACACTGTAGTGTGTGTGTGCCTGATCTCACACTGTAGTGTGTGTGTGCCTGATCTCACACTGTAGTGTGTGTGGCCCTGATCTCACACTGTAGTGTGTGGCCCTGATCTCACACTGTAGTGTGTGTGCCTGATCTCACACAGGAAACCAACAGTGATCATTGTCATCTGCCCTCACAGAGACAGCAAGACTTACAGAGTCCTTGTTCTTGCCTCTCCATTTGAAGCACTTACCCTCCACCATCATGTAACCATCGGTAGTAATTGCCATCTCCATTCACTGCTCAAAGCCTCCTCGACTTTTCCCCACAGCAGAAGGAAATGGAGACTTGAAGGGGGAGAGGAGAGTGTTGCTGTTGGCTGTGTTTGCACTTCTGAACAGGGCTCTCCCTTTGCAGGAGCAGGCTGAGGAGTGGACAGGAACACTGGAAGCCTGTTTAGGTAGTTGTAGTCTTTTAGGTTTTGAGTTCCTCTCCCCCCTCCCTGAAGTGTTTTCTAGAGGTCAAGGTATGCGCTGAAGATGTGGTACCATAAGATCATTTGGAACACAGAGCATATCCACCAGGAGACATAGAGATGGGAACATGGGCTGAAAGCCTGCAGGACTCAGCCAGCCATTAACACATATCAACACAGCTAGAGGAATGCAGTGTATGGAGCTTTGCTGGATACTCTGAGGGCTGTGATTTGAATATGGTCTGATGGGAGGTAAGCCCTTCCCAAGGAATGGTTCATTCTGGCTATGTGTGACCACCTCTTCTGTATTCTGCATACACCAATCTTTTCCACTTTCTATCCTGAACTGAAGAGACTGGAGCCCTAATTAGAGGAGTCCCCCCTATTTTGGACTTCTAGGCATTTCAGAATGGTGAACCCAAATAAACTGCTGCTCTTTGTACACCAGCCATCTTCAGAGTTCTGCCATAAGAAAACCAAGATGTAGAGGTTGACTCAGGAAGATGTTACAAGGAAGACATTACAATGGAGGCCCATCCTCCTGTGAATTATTAGTTTTGTTTGGCCTCTTGGTCTGGCAGGTAGTTCTATAATCTTTTTGAGTGCCAGGATCAATCTGTTCCATAACTTGATGGATCCTGAAAAACAAAAAAACAAAAGATGTCTATATGCCTGTGACATTGCCTGGAGCAAATCTGCCTTAGGAATGGAGGGTAAAGGACAGAGGCAAGCAAAGAAAATCTCCCTTGTAATGCTGCATGGTCCAGAGGCACCATTCACACAGACGGGGGTGGGGCACTAACAAGCTGAGGTCAGCACTGATGTGACATGAAGACAGTTAAGCCTGAGGCTACTGATTACACAGGACCCAGAACCAAGTGACAAAAGTGACAAACTTTCAGAGGTGACCAAGTCTCATAATGTCCCTCCTGAAAGTGGAATTTCCATCACACTCTCTCATTGGTCCCCATCAGTCAGCCACTTGTCTGATCTCAGTTCCCGTAGTGGTTGAAGCATTGGATTTAGTATCTTGAAGTATTAGCCCTTCTCTTGATAATCTCAAAATGAAGAGGGGGTGGTATTTATTGACATGTGGTTCCTTTTCCACCTTTAGTCAGTGAAACCTCACTGAAATTTTACATGGGGTGGAAGGAAAACCTTTTGGCCTTGTGAGTGAAGAGGGGTGGCCCAAGATAAGGTCAGGAGGCCATTCCTTCAGAGCAGTGAATCTCTGTCCTGCCAGAATTGTTGGATATGGTAATTCAAGTTGACAATCATGGCAAACATTAAGGTTGTTTTGAAAGGAGACCAAAAAAAAACCAAAAAACAAAAGCAAAAATAAACAAAAAAACCAGAGATGGTGCAGTATTCTGGACTTTGATTCCCACTCCCCTGCACAAAAGGAGCTGAGTCCCACGGGGTCTGGATGCTGCACCGGTGCAGAGTGAGGAAATCCAGCAGGGGGATGCCATCTTCTCCTCTGTTTTGATTCTAAACGTGGCTTATTTTGGGATCTGTGGGGCCTACTGTAGGGACCTCCCTGTATCAACCCTGGGAGGCATTTTGTCTGAAACATCTTTCCTATCTCTGATGAGACCTTGTGGGCAGGGTCCTTTTCCTGTTTTAACAACCCATTATCAACTACAGAGTTGCTGCTAGTAAAAATATCAATTATCACTTATGCAAGATCTGGCATTACATGAAACCACATTCCATCTTCAGAACACCATGGTTGCTTTGAGCCAAAATTCAGAGAGGGTCTGAGGACAACTTGTGTACACAATCATTAAGTCAGCCAAAAGAATATACTTTTGTCCTGTAAGTTGAATGCCAGCCAAGCAGCAATGATTACTATAAGAAGCTGGAATTTATATTGGGGAGAGTGGAGAATTTTTTAAGCCATAAAAAGTATTGCTTAAGGCAAGGGGAAGGAATACAAAGTCCCCAAATGTCAGAAACAATCTCTTGGTTTAATTTTTTAAATATTTATTTTATGTGTATGAATATTTTTACTGTATATATATTTGCGTACACTATGTGAGTGACTGTTACCCCAGGAAGTGAGAAGGGGGTATTGGATCACCTGGAACTGGAATTACAGATGAGCCACCATGAAGGTGCTGGGAGTTGAATCCAGGTCCCCTGCAAGAGCAACAAGTGCTCTTAACCAAACTAATGCCTGGTTTTAGAAAAAGGACGTGTCATGCACTGTATACTATTTTAGTCAGGGGTCAAAAATGTCCCATTGATGTGCCCATGGTCCCTAAGGATGTGTCACAAAGAACGTAAGCTATGACAGTTTGTGGAGGACACACTCTGTGGCAGTGTTTACAGAACCGTCTGATGATGCATTTCTCAGATTGTTCCTGGTCATGAAGCAAGCAGCATGCGGCAGACTAGTCACTAGGGCAACCATCACTTCATAGCAATGCTCATCTCAGAGGGGAGGAGAAGAGAGAGATGGGTTTTGAGTATGTTCAGAATGTGCCAACATGACTGTATTCTCTAGTTTCACCCCAAACTTTGGCTTTCTGGTTGGGAAGAAAGATAATTCTGAGTTTGGGCTTGGACTAAGCAATCTAAAGTATGCTGAAGTTTGTCTATTGACTGATAATATCATGGCAGAGTTCCTCAGACTTCTAAGGGTGTTATAACTACCTGGGAACATGTAAGAATCCAAATGTTGAGGTCATGCCTCATGTCAATGAAATCAGAAATTGAGACTGTAGGAGGTAGACATCAGTGCTTCTTTGGGCTTTCTAGAAGAGTCCACTGTGCAGCCACATTTGAAGCATTTCTCTCTTGGTCTTCTTATTCTAGAATTTGCCTCTCAAATTCTGTAATATCTTCTTGGTCTTAAGTTTTGTTAGGCTGGATATAACTGCTTTGAGCCTCTAACATACATTTGTCTGCTCTCTCATGTGCTGCTTCAGCTCACTGAGAAGCTGGCTCTGAACATAGGGTAACCCTATTTCAGACTCACACATTTTTTTTTGTCAAGTGTCCTCTAAGACCCTTTGTCTGGGGATGGTTTAGTCCCTAATTTTGTGACAGAGGACAGAACAACTAAACAGCCCAAGAGTAAAAATGCTGTGTTCTTGAGAACAGCCAAGACAGGAGTTACTATTGTTTATTCCATGAAGTAAGTGCCTGCTGTGCAAAAGGAAGGTGGCAAGTTCAGCCTGTGGGAAGCCCATCGATGGAGAGAAAGCTCAGGGGGAACTCCAGCCCACTGTCTCAACTTTCCTAGTTGGTTTCTGCTGCATTGAGTGTTTTGAGCATCCAAGTTGATAATGTTTTGCTATCTTGTACTCTATCTCAACCAGCTGGCTATCTCTCTATCGATCTGTTTATCTAATCTATCATCTATTTGTCTATCTATCTATCAATCATATATCTATCCATCATCTATCTACTATCATTTATCTACCTATTATCTATCTATCTATCATCGATCTACCTATTACCTATCTATCACTTTGACATTGGCCTGCTTTATATTTAATAAACTCACTCATTGAAAGCCATAAGAATCAGGTACCATATGAAGCAGAACCTTGAAGGGACATACCATCCCTCCCCCACACCCCCTGAAACTGTAGCTTTTAATCTGCATAACCTGGATAAGTGTCTTCCCTGGACTCTCTGGTATTGTGACTCTAGAAAATACCCAGCTACTTCAGAAACATAAGCAAAGGGAACAGCACCCAAGGGGGACAAAACCCTTTAAGAGAAATTCTGTGATCTAGATAGGTTGCTTGGTTTTCCATAAACCCATGCATCCTATCAACTTGGCAGTACTTACCCATTTTTCTATGTTGTTAGCTCTGAGCCAGGCTGTCAGAAGCTTCTGAGCTGTTGAAAATGTAGAACAGAATGACAAGTCCTGGCCTGAACTCATAGTGACTCCTATGAGAGTCATTGAGAGAGGTTACTGTGATGGTCCCAGTTCAGGGACAGTCCTTAGCCTCAAGGATAAAGGGGCATTTTAAAGAGGAAAAGACCCATAAACTGGGCTCAGAATGGGCCTCTGCTCCACAAGAGCCACAGGCATGAACCAAAGCCCTGGACACTGACATATTGGGAAATCCTGAAGGATCTGAGGTTGCTCTATGTCCTGTGATGAGCACTGGCAGCTCTGGAAGGAGCTGGACAAATATCTTATTCTGTTTCTCACTCCCTCCCCATTTCCCTGACAGGATGGAAAAGACAGAGTCCAAATAATGAGTCTATAAGGACCCCTGGTAACTGGTTTCATAAAAGGCAAGGGCTGATAGTCATTACCCACAGGAAGTCTCCTGTCCTTAGGACTGCTACTGCCTAGAGCATCCTGTGCCCTTTGATGTCCCCAAGGGGCCTTTGAATTTAGGAAAGCAGTAGATTCTCCCTTCTGCAGCCCCTCCTGCTGTCAGCTAATCCCCCCTCTTCACTGGCCTTTGAAGAGACAGGAAATGCTGAGGTCTGGCTTCCCATGCCCATTAAAAGGCTGCACCAACGAAGAAGGTACACAGTCTGGAAGCTGGTGGGGGTAGGGGGTGGGTCCCATTTTATGACCCTTGGTAACCTTTAGATTTCTACCACATTCTGAAATTTAGGTAATTAATAAATTAACCAGCATCACAACCAGCTCCTTTACTGTTGGCTGAGAGATCTAACAGTTACTATTGTGGGGGTGGGGCTAAATCTAAGCTTCTTTGGGAATCAAAATTGCTAGATTTAGGAGGACTGGAAACTAATCAAGAATGACATAAAAACCAGCTTATCATAATCATGCATGCACACGCACATACACACATGCAAGTATGCATGCAGGCAGGCACACATGCACACATGCACACTCACACAAGGCCAGAGAAAGATGTCTAGAGTCTCATTCTGTTTCTTTTCACTTTATTCCTGTAAGATAGAGTCTCTTACTGAACCTGTATTTTTTGGTTTGGTTGTTTGGTTGTTTAGCTATGTTGGCCAGTCAACAAAGCCCCAGAAACCCTCCTTCCCTCCCACCTGCTGGAGTTACAGGTGCACATAGCCATACTCAGCTTTTACATGAGAGCTCTGAATGCTACTTCAGGTCTGTATGCTTGTACAGCAAGCTCCTTGCCCACTGAGCCATCTCTCAGCCCCACCTTGATAACTTCTAAGTTTAAATGCTCATTTCCTGTTTTCATAATGTCCTCCGGTCCCTGAGTAGGCAGCTCAGAGGCTGTTAAACTCCTTCCCTGTCATGGATGAATATGCCTAAAATAAAGAAAGTCACTTCTTCATAGCCACCATGCCCTAATAACCCCATTCATTTAGAATTCCTAATGCTGTGAAACAGTTTCTCAGGTTATGATGATCGATCCCCAATCATAAAATTATTTTGGTTGATACTTCATAACTGTGATTGTGTTTGTATGTATTGTAATGTAAATATCTGATATACAAGATATCTGATCTTCTCAACCCATGGGTTGAAAATGCTGATTTATAATGTAATCTCCATGTACCTAGCACTTCAGGGCTGTGTGTTTCTAGTAGAAAGCATTGGACAAGTTTCTGGTGGAGGAATAGCTAAATATGGCTACTCCTGTTTAGGCAAGGATGAAAAAACTGAGGTACAGAAGTGTTGCCGACACTTCCTCCATGCTTTGGGCTTCCTTTATACCTTTTATTTTTTTGCAACATAATCAGTTGAAGTTTGGTAAGTTTGAGTTAAAAGTCCACTTGCTATGGGTGTCTTATATGTGTGTGTCAATGCCACACAAAAGCAGATGCACACAGATTTAGACATGACTTATACACCTCCTGTCTTCTGTCATTTCATGACTGGTTCATTGAGAGAGACAGTTTACATTATGAATATATTACCATTTTTACCTACCATGGTGTTACCCATTAACACCAATACACTATTGATCCCATATGATGGAGACGCTGTGCTCCTGAGATCTATTCCCTGAGCTCTTCATCCTGTCTCAAACATTCATTTCCTAAAATCAGCCAAGACAGCTTTGAGAAAAGGCCAGACTTGACTGCTGTTCCCCTGTTCATCAAAATATAAGAGCTTTTGAAAGACAGGTCCACTCAGAGCCAGCTGAATTCAAAGCTTCCAGCTTAGCAGGGCCTAGAACCCCAGCATCTTCAGTCTCCAGTGAGTGGTGCAGTGCATTGTGGAAGTTCTTGCTTGACTCTCTCCATGGCCTGCTTTGAGATTTCTTGTAGCAAATCCAGAGGAGGTATGCTATTTTGTTTGAGATAAGATCCATCCAAAGTCATTAAGTTATCATCATGTTGGACTTCTGTGACATGAGGCCCATCTGTGCCCTTGACCTCACAGTTATTTAGACTTAAAATGAGTATGTGCCTAACGCTGCACATTTTTGTTAAATATAACATTGCCAGAAATAATACATGCCCTGGAACACAAACCTAAAATAACATGGAATTTTCAGTCAGGTAATCTTTAACTTCAACTAAAAATAACCTAAACAGTAGTTTCTATAAACCTCAAGGAACAAGACACCCGCCCACTGCCAGTTCATCTAACTGTAAGACACTTAGTTAGCATTTGAACCTTTCAAACCAGATCAAGTGTGAGCTATATTAGACACAAGCCCCAGAAAGCCAAGAATCCCACTTTTGGCTGGCCCTGCTGACTAGAACATTCCTTTGGGAAAGCTACTGATAAGGGTCAGTAGAGGGAAATGCTCATAGCAAGTGTCCTGGAGAGAGAGAGGCTATGGGGAACATGGCTTTGTGGATAGTACCATCAAGTTCTCTGAGTGCTTGGATAGACATCCAATGTGTCTCCTGAGGATCCAGGTTCTCTGGCCAGAACCATCTGATAGTGAGGGACAAGAAACCTCTTTCCATTTATAGCTGACTTAATTACCATAGGAGAGTTGGATGTAGTCCTGGGCTTAAAACCCTTCTTCCTGTTTGAGATCATGGGCTCAGCTCTCCTTGGTGGTATTCCCAAACAATATCCTTGCTTGAAAATTCATCTACTGTCAAATATATTTTTATGCATTTATTCATTATGCAACAACAAAGAAAAATCCATGGCAGAGTTAAAACTAGGAAAACAATTACCTTTATATTCTCTTCTATGACCCATAAGCCCATCACCGTTATCAGTTAGCCCATATCATCTAATCTACAGTTTTGTGTTGGCCTTTCTATATGTTATACTATACCCACGTTATTTTTTTTTTGCATAGGTAGGATCTGTATATGAGAGAGAACATGTACTTTTATTCTTCCTGAGATTGTATGACCTCAATACTATATATTCTAAGTCTGCCATTTATTTTCCTGAAGACTTGTGGTTTCAATTTTCTGTAAAGCTAAATATTCCATTTTCTATATGTATCAGATTCTTATTATCTATTCCCTTTTCAAGATCATCTAGGTTGGCTCCATTTCTTTGCTACAGGGAATAAGGCACAATAAACATGGGTATGCAAATGCCTCTATTGTAAGATAAGAGTTTCTTTGGGTATATGTCTTAGAGTGAAATAGCTAGGCGAAGTAATAGAATTATCTGTATAGAAGTTTATTTAGATGCATAAACTTTGGGTCTGGCTAATCTTTCTGTATGATTCTTTTATTTGCAACTTCTTTCCAATAACATTAAGTATTAAAAAAGAAAGAAAGAAAAAAAGTTCTTCTGGTGGCTGCTAGGAAGATACTTGCTTGGGTAAAAAAATGGTGATTAACAGAGAGCAAAGGTAGAGCAGGTGTGTTGATTCTCCATAGGACTGTGGCCCAGTACATGATGCAGAAGAGGCCACTGCTTTTGGCTATTGACAGAGAAGTAGGGGAAAGACTGTAGAGAATTCCTATATACAGAGCTGAGTTTCCCAGAGGGATTTAACCATTTCCGAAAATAAGACAAGAGTATGTGCAGTTAAGATGTGTCAAATGTGGTAATAGTTGCCATGTTCTTCATGCCGTAAGTGGCAAGATGTTCTTGGAATTCTACTGTGAGAATCCTCTGTGTCAGAGGATCTGAAACTTGTCAAAGGCAAGTGAGGTAAGCAATTGGAGCCCCTGAGTCAGTCCCCAGAGTACTAGTCTATATCACATACCAGGTTCCCTACTGTGAAAATGCTCTTGGCAGTAGAAACAAGGAGACAGATCCATAGCTTTTACCTAATAATGAAGGAAAATAGTGGGAGAACATGAGCCAAAGAGAAAGAAACATCTTCTTGAGGGAGCATTAATATTTTCAGAAAGCCTGGGTTTCTGCAGTTGTGAGCAGAGTCATCTAGGGTCTAACCAGGTCTCTGTTTGCCTCGCTCACTTGCCTTTCAGACCCTCTCCTGCCAAAGCTGTACGCAACAGTCTAAACTAGTCAGTCCTTGTCATTATAAAGCAGAAGTTGGAACTGTTTTGTTTTGTTTTTTAATGAGGTATCCTATTTGTTGAGATACGTCAAAGTTTTCAGATCTACCTATCAAAATGTTATCAGCTTTATTTAAACCTGTATTACATTTAAAGTGATCAATATTTGATGAACTCTAGAAAATGTACTTGAAACTCTAATTTGTTACCTCAAAACTCAGTATGAAACAGACAGAGAGGGGAGAGATAGACATGTAGCAAAGGTGATAAGTTGATTCTACTTAGCATAGTGTCTTTAGAGGTCATCCATGTTTTTGCAAGAAAATTGATAAATTCTTTATTGTTTGGAGACAGAGTCTCACTATGTAATCCTGGCTGGTCTGGAACTCACTATGTAGACATTGTATTTGGCCATTTATCCATCATAGGATATTGTCTTGGTTTGCTTTCTATTGCTACAATAAGCATGGCTTACATGTTCCATCACTGACATCACTGAGGGAAGGGAAGACAGGAACTCAAGCAGTACAGAACCCTGGAGGCAGGAAGTAAGACAGAGGTCATGAACAAACGCTGCTTATTGGCTTGCTCAGCCCACCTTCTTACATAAACTAGGACACCTCTTCAGGCGTGACATCAACCATAGTGGGCTGCGTCCTCCCATATCAATCACCTGTGAAGAAGCCAAGAAAATGCTCTACAGATTTGCCCACAGTCAATCTGGTGGAGTCATTCTTCTCAGTTGAAGGTCTCTCTTACCTAATGACTTTAGTTTGTATCAGACAAAAACCCAACAGACCCTTAGGCCATTTCCATGTGAGCTATTGTCATCAGTACCAAAATGAACCTGGGAGTGCTGATCTCTGAGCTCCTAATTTTACTTTTTTTGGGGGTGGGGGGAGGTACCCAGGAGTGAAATTTCTGGATTTGGTAGTTCTTTTTAGAAGTATTTTTCTTTTTAGAGATACCTCCATGCTGTTTTTCACAGCAGCAATTATTCTGTCTTGCATCCTGGCCATCACATACAGGGGTTCCAAGCACTCCATATCTTCATTGGTATGACAGGCATGAATAATAGCTCCTTGTGTTCTGATTGGCATCTCCCTGGAGCAAATCAGGTGTCATGAATAGCATCTTCTTTACAGAACTGATGACTTTTATATGTCGTAGTTGGAGAAATGGCTGTTTGAAACTTTAGGCCCCATTTCAAGTTCAAATTATTAGGAGATTTCTCTCTCTCTCTCTCTCTCTCTCTCTCTCTCTCTCTCTCTCTCACTTTCTTTCTCTCTTTCTCTCTTTCCTTTTCAATTGACTTATACTACTGCTTATGTATTTTGAAAATAATTCAAAACATTCATATGAATTCAAAAATTCAATTCATAACAGCATGAAAATTACAGTTATGAAGTGGCAACAAAAGTAATTTTATAGTGGGGGGATCACCACATAAGGAACTGTAAAGGTAGAAGGATCACCACATAAGGAACTGTATTAAAAGGTCACAATATTACAACATTAGGAAGGTTGGGAACCATTGTGCTACACGGAATGAGCCAGTCACAGAAGGAACAACACTGTAGAGTTGAAATGGTGGCAGGATAAGCCATGCACTTCAGTGATGTAAGGTAGGTAAGCTGCTGGGCAGTCTGTAAATGTAGTTAGCATTACTAGATTGAATACTTAGAAAGTTAAAATAAATAATGTTAAAATCTCTTGCCATAACAACAAAAAGGTTAGAAAAAAAATGAACCATGTGGCTGAGAATGTGGTTCCTTGGTACAATGTTTGCCTACCATGTGCAAGACCCTGGGATCAACCTCAATACCACAAACTAAAATTGTCTCAAGTTTACTGATTTTAGGTAGGGCTTGATGGTGTGCACCTTTAATCCATGACAGAGGTGGGTGGATCTCTGTGAGTTTGAGGTCAGAACTATTTTATAAATCAAATTCTAGTGTTTTATAGCTAGTGCTATAAAATAAGACTATGTCTCAAAAATTTAAAAACATAACCCCCCCAAGGAAGTGATCCTATTATGGGAACTTTATATGAAAGTTGCTTGCTCATATACTCATTCACATATAAGTAAACATTTTCTATTGCCCACCAAAAATAAATATTTTAACAAAGAAAACAGATCAGTTACATTGAAGGAAAGAGAAGTTGCTTTATACATACAAGTGTTCATAGCACTTTATCTAAATTGTCTCACTGGACCAAATTACTCAGTCATTTCTAGGTCTTCCTTTGACCCTTAATGTTTGGGAAAGTGATACCCACCCAACAGAGGTAGATGATGATTATTCAACCAGGGATGGTTCTCATCCTGTGAGCTGTCTGCCTCAGTATGAAATTAATTACACACTAGTCACAAATATGAAGTAAGTGATATTTGGGGCACATTGTATGGTATCAAACAAATAATCCATTTGGCAAGTATTTACTCATGCTTGTTAGAGGCACATGTTGATGGGAAACTGTGCTCAGGGCTGAGTTAGGTGGAAGGAGGAGGACCCCCATGGGAGGCTGAAGAGCTCTGTATAGACTGCTGCTGTAAGGGTCAGAGCCTAGCAAAGGCAGGAGAAGCATCCCAGGCTCTTCCATCCAGCATAAGCTGGAAAACTGGTCCAGGTAGAGAAACATCAAAAAATGATACTTAGGTGCTTTAGACAATTTAACATGTGGGCTGTATCATAAACAGTTCTTGTTTATTTGCTTGGTTTTTTTCCCCAGCTTTGTGATTGGGTGGCAAGGCATCCTGGTAGGGTATTTGCCCACTGGGACTCACTATCAGCTTCCTTATTGCTGACATAGTCCTAATGTAAGTGTGAACCCAGTTTTCTCTCCTCCTTTTTATCCTGTGGTGGTTTGAAAGAAAATGGCCCCTGAAAGGAGTAGCTCTATTATTAGGAGGTGTGGCCTTCTTGGGGTGGGTGTGGTCTTGTTGGAGGAAGTGTGTCACTGTGGGGGCAGGCTTTGAGGTCTCATATATGCTCAACCACAACCAGTGAGACAGACCACTTCCTGTCGCCTCCAAGACATAGGACTCTAAGCTACTTTTCTAATACCATGTCAGCCTGCACACCACCATGTCCCACCATGATGATAATGGACTGAGCCTCTGAAGTATAAGCAAGCCCCAATTAAACATTTTTATTTGTAAGAGTTGCTGTGGTCTTGGTGTCTCTTCTAGTGACATAAATCCTAAGGCATATCCTTCTCTCTCCCTCCCCCCTCACTGAACCTAAGGACTTGCATGTACTAAGCCAGTGTCCTACACCATACTGTTGCAGCCACTCCAGTCTCTTTTGTATACACATTTCTATATGTAGCAGGAAGGTAAAGCCTTTTATGTGGCAGTCAGGGGCCAGATGTGTATGCTTTATTCTCATCTTTTTACTGTTCTGCCCATAGAACAAGGTAGCCACATATTTTAGTTACTAGCCAAATTAGTTTTCATGGAAACAACTTTACCTTTGCCCTCATATTTCATTGCTTAATACACTATGATATCGCATGTATGGGTAATAGGTATCACTGGCATATGAATATTGGAGGATACATTTAACTGTCTTCAGCTGGTGGAAACAGATGGATTAGCTCTGCTAGCCCAAGACTCAGGATGCCTGAGCACCAGGCAGTATGTTCTCCAGAAGATATGGCTTTGGCTGGGATCAGGTCAGGGCAGCATCTACACAGGCAAATGTGTAGCTGTGGTTAATGGAATGCAGAAAGCATAATAGTGTGATCTCCTGGGAAACTCCAATATGAAAGAGTAAACAGGAGTATATTGAGAGATGGTAAATATCTATATCTATATTCCAGTCAAGTAGGGAACTGAGATTTGGAGAAAGCATTCAGAAAGACCTCCTCTCCTAAGGTAATGGTGACCTGAGTTAGGGATGACATCTTCTGTCCATTCTCTCCTTGTCTGACACATTTCCTGACACTTGAGAAACATCTAATATTTTTGAATGAATCAAAATGCATGGTTGTATTTTTTCACTGTAATTACCCCCCAAACAACAAGAACAGCAACAACAACAACATCACAGCTTCCTCCAGTTCATTGGGTTTCTATCCTGAATTCATTGTCAGCAACCTGTGGGCAAATTGAGCCGAGCTTCTGTGCTCTGCACCTTAGCTCACCCTGGTGTGGGCATGTGAATAAGCTAAGGTCATTGTTCAGGTCGGTGTCTGGTCAGACTCCCATCTCGAGGTGCCACACAGTGTTCCTCAGGTACAGTTGTCAAGGAAGGTGACAAGACTATAGAACTTAATAACCCAGGGAACACAGGCTGATGAGGTATGGGAGTCATTCTGGGTCTTCTCCTGTTTATTGTAAATGGGGAAGACTTTTAGTAAACAAGCAAAAGCACGGGTGTTCTTGAGTTTGAAGCCTTGTCGGTAACTCAGTCTCCAGTGTTTTCCACTGGTTTTCAGAGAAATCTGACTTCCTAACAGAATGTTTGGTGTGTGATGTCAGGTCATCTCATCAGAAGATGAGACTTTGTAAACTATCTTGGATTTTATTAACTATTATTCTTGTCATTAATTATAACAATGAAGAATTCAATCACTCATCATTTTTTTCTCAGTTTTTATACATTCTGTAATCGAACCACTTCAGTTTCTATAGAAATTGACTATGGTCTGTAGTGAGAGAGCATCAGCACCCTACATCACTCTGTGTGCTTTAAACTTGATTAAAGTTGACCCAAGATCTAGAAATGAAGCATGTAGGGTGTAGCATCCCACATTCTTTCTCTTTCTCTCTAAACAGCCTGGGAATGAACCATGATGATGACCACTCATCCTGTGCTGGGCGTTCACACATCATGTCCGGAGAGTGGGTGAAAGGCCGGAACCCTAGCGACCTCTCTTGGTCATCTTGTAGTCGAGATGACCTCGAGAACTTTCTCAAGTAAGTCCTTGAGTCATCCTGTAACATCAACAAGAGGAAATTTTCCCAAAAGACCAAACATAGGCAACTTAGCAAGTGTGAGAAGTAAATCTTTAGAGGAATCCTCATCTGGCTTGGAAGGTGGTCAGTGCAGAGTGTCCTATGTCAGGCAAAGGCATCTTCCTGAGGCTGTATCTGGTATGATGTTGCATGTCCAACAGTAGATCAGTAAATGATTGGTTGAATGAAGTATTAACTCAGTAACTCTGTCTTGCCCTCTCTGCTAGTCTGTGACCACCAGTGCACACCACTGTAGGGAAAACTTAGCTGTTGTAGAACTGAGAACCCCCTAGTAGCTGAAGCTGCTTTCCTTGATGGGAGTGAATTAGTTGGTGATGGCTTGGTATACTTTCTTCATTTGTGGGGGAATGGACATGCTTCTCTGCTCTTCCTAGAGAATGTCTATACTTCTTAGTTCTCAGATTTCTGTGGAACAGTTTCCAATTTAGTTTTAGACCCTTGTAAGTGTACCCATGGTCCCTGTTGACCTCTTGGTGTTCAATCTTAGGACTGTATTTGCAGTGTTAATTTATGAGTCCTGATTGCTTTCCTACTGCATTGTATCAATCCACATGAAGTGGAAGCAGAGCAAGTCAGTGAGTCTTGCTGGCAGGTTGAGTTTGACAGACCAGGGAAGGTGAGTTGAAACAGTCAAAGGGTCTTCTTCATTTTTCCTATGGATGAAAAAATGTTCAGTAAATAGGCTTAGAAATGAACTTACTCATTTTAAGATAGTCTACTTCTGCTGGGTATTGTAATTACAGACTCCTAATAAAATATTATAAACTACTGATGTTACTCCATATCACCTAGAAGGATCAGGGTGACAAGACAGGATGTTGTGCATTTGCTCAGGTGTATAGTGCTGTTCCTATTAGTAACAAATGGCTTGTGACTGAGCCTGGGATCAGTGGACTAGCCTCAGCTGTGTCCGCATTAAGTCCTTTCTTCAGGAGTTTTGCTAAGTGTTTGGTTTCATCTGCCTTGTCTTAAGGATAGGAAATAAAGCATTGAGTATTTTATCTCTCAACAGCACCCCCTTGGGAAATGCATCTCTTATTGTAAATGAACATTCAATTCCTAGTTGAAAGATGGAAGTTCTTGAGAGTTTCAGCCCCTGACTTGCCTTCTGAGATAGCAGGAGGTATGGCCCTGTGAGACATCAAGACTGGTATACTTGCTTTAGCCCAGCAATCCCTCAAAGAGACCCCATGGTGTTAGAAATAAGAACTTTGAGATTATTTAAAATAAAACAAGCTTAGCTTGTGTTCTTTTGGTTCATGGTAACTTTTGCTCAAAGCCATATACTAAGAGAATTCAGAGTATTCTAATTTTAAAAAATCATCAAAATCCACTAAGAAATCCTTCTTGCTTCATCAGAGCTGTTCCTATGGTTCTACTAAGTGGTCAGTGTTCTGCATTGTCTTCAGAGCAGAGACTCACATTTAGCCATATTATAAAAGAACACACACACCAAAAGAGTAAGTTAGGTGTCCAGTGTAGAGGTCCTTGTCCCATGAATCATTCAAAATGCATCCTTTTCAGAAACTGAAAATCAGAACAAAGATGAGCTATAACATTTGGAAACTGATCTGCTTCTTGGCTTTTTCAGATCCAAAGTCAGTACCTGTTTACTGGTCACTGATCTCAGAAGTCAGCACGCCCTGCGCCTTTCACACAAGCTGCCAGGCATGCATTACAGCGCCAATGAGCAGTGCCAGATTCTGTTTGGCACCAATGCCACCTTCTGCAGAAACATGGAGGTAAGCAGCCATGGAATGGCATACTTAGGAAGATGCACAAGCCTAGCAGACCCTCTGCAGGTCTGGGTTTTGCTGGAGGTCATGGATATCTCAGGCATAGGCATGAGGGTGTGTGCATGTGCACACATTCTCACAGGTATTTGCAAAGGTGTGCTCCATATAACCAGCTATGAAGGTACCCCAGACATGCTCTGTCCATTCATAAACTTGTACATGGTCACTCTGAAGGGGATGCTTTGGGGATACTGACACTAGTAGCCTGGTGATTGAGCACACAATCTTTAGGACAAAGACAATCTAGTCACACTTCTTAGAAATGGTGTAGTGTCTTCTGATTTCAAACCACGCCCAGTTAAGGAAGAGAGATAAACTCTTGTTCACATTAGAAGATATCAGATAAAAACAATTTAATAAGTAACATAGTAATTTTATAATAATAATTCACAAACATCATTTATTGACAAGTGTCCATATGATTGATCCTAAAGCCCTAGGCTGCATGAGCCCCATTAGTTCTAACCAGAATTCTCTAGAATTTACCTCCAGTTTGTTGACAATACTATCAAATCAAACTCAGTTATCATGCTAAATAGTTTGATGAGTGTATAATCAAATCAGTGCAAGGACTTGGAGCTAAATCTGATCACCCCCACAATGCAAATTTGGTGATTGTACTGCAATCACTGTGGCGTCTGGCTTATCCCATTTTATATATGGAAAATGCCAGGAAGAACGAGCTAGAACATTTCACAGGGCATTTACCATGTGTATGGCTACCTGAGTAACAGACAGGAGTGGCTCTGACACCAGAAACATGCTAGAGAAGCTGGTAGCCCAGATGGTGTTTGGAAGTGTGGCTTGGTTTGAGAAGCAGGTGGATCGCCTGGGACACAAACAGAAGTGGCTAAGGATATGTGAAGCTCAGGAGACTCTACAATGCAGTTTGGAATATTTGTTGAAGCCCTGGGCTCAGGGTAACATGTAGTCCCAAGGAAGATGCATAGTAGACTGACCAGCTTCCAGATAACTGGAACTCAGGCTAGGCCCAACCCCAAAGCTAATAGCTGCATAGAGGCTACCTCCAGAATGAAGTCCCCAGGGATGGGGTTGAGGGGAGGACTCTCAGAGACACCAGAGGTGCTATAATACCTCTTGGGTGCTTCATGTGTAAATGTGAATTGGTTCGACTGGGTGCTACCTACCATTTTAGGGGCACAGAAAGCATCATCTCAGAGAAAGGCTGGTGCTAGCTATTAGCTGGCTCCTCCAAGAATATCTGCCCACAGTGTGATCCTGAATCCTTTTTCCAACAAAGGCACCTCCATATCTGCCTGATGTGATCAGTCCCAGGACTCGTTGTCCCCAGTTCCTGCCATGGTACCATCTGCCACTGCATGGATTCATGTTTAAGGCTGTCATTACTGTAGCCATTTGCCTGCCAAGCCTCCAGTCATTACAATGAATTGGAAAGTTCAGAGAGAGCATATTTCTAGGGATCCCTGATGAAGACAGTGTGACATCAGTATGTAGACCACTGTGAAGGATGCTGGGGACTCAGGAGGAACAGAAAGGCCCCAGGCCCCTGGAGAAAGAAAAAGTACCTAGCAAAGACCTGGACACAGTGGCCACTTTGTCTCCTAAGGGGTTTGACCCAGGGCTAGTGAGGCAAAGTGAGTTAGAGAAAGCTGCCTAATCATCATAGGATTGGGAGAATTTGGGACTAGACAGAAGCCTTCTCCCCTTTTCCTGCCATTACTGTCTAGGGGTAAGGCAATCGCACACCTTCCTTGCAGGGTGTCTTAGTGAGGGTTTCTATTACTGTGAAGAGACACCATGATCACAGCAACTCTATAGTTTCAGAAGTTTAGTCCTCTAACATCATGGTGGGAAGTAAGACAGTGTGCAGGCAGATGTGGTGCTGAAGAAGGACATGAGAGTTCTACATCTTAATCCACAGGCAACAAGAAGTGAACTGAGTCCCTCACTGGGCATAGTGTGAGCATAGGGACCTCAAAGCCCATCCACACTATGACATACCTCCTCCAACAAGGCCACACCTCCTAATAGTGCCACTCCCTTATGGGCCAAGCATTCAAACACTTGAGTCTGTGGGGGTCATAACTTATTGTAGAATTATTTATTTGTAATATATTATATAAAAGATTAATATTTATTAAAGGATTATATAAACATTTATTCATATAAATTAAACTTTAAGAAAATATTTGGATAATGGAACTGTCTTATGATGGATGGTTTGATCTGCTCTCTGAGAATGAAAAAATAAAACAAAAAGTTAATATTCCCTGAGTCCAAATGGGGTCTCTCTGTGCCCCATTCAATGTCCTAATACCCTAAAGCTGTGCTCCTGAGCTTCCCTGAATAATGCCTAAATTCCACTTTAATACCACAATTCAAACCACCATACAGGATAAAGTGATAGACAGAGGGACACACATGTTTGGGGGTTCACAGTTTCACAGGCTGGATGTTTTCCTGGATCTGTCACATCTCTAACTACTACAGTCTGGGTACAAGCTTCTGAATTGAACTTAGTGTGGAGACAGAGTGAGGAGGAGATATGTGGTCAGAGCAGAAAGGGAAACGCTGATGTCCCTAATCGGGGAGCTAGACAGCTGACAGTTTAAAGATAGACCCCAAGAGAAAAGCCACCTGGGATTCTCTTAGCTCATTAGCATCTTTCTTTCCGAGGATGGTTAGAGAAAGATTAGCCCTGCCTTTTTCTAGCCCAGTGGTTCTCAACCTTACTTACACTGTGACCCTTTCCTTATGTTGTGGTGACCCCTCCCAACCATAAAATTATTTTGTTGCTACTTCATAGCTGTAATTCTGCTACTGTTATGAATCATAATGTAAGTAACTGATATGCAGGATGTCTGATATGTGACAACCCCCCAGAGGGGTTGTGACCCACAGGTTGGTTCTCACTGGCCCAGAAACTAAAAATTCCCATGTGCATCCTGATGGCCCATCTGTAAATTCTGTTGAGACACCACATAGATTTCTCCAGCTAGCCAGCAGCTGTGGCTCATGTTTGCTGAAAGCATTTTCCTTCACGGAGTCACCATTGACAGATCAAAATAAGTCAATATTTTCTAGCCCCAGTCACTAGACAAAGTGACTGTCTGTGAGCAGGGGAGGATAATCTAGTAGCAGACACTTGGTGACCGCTAGCAACAGCTAGCATTGACCATCATCCCCTCTAGTGCTTTAGTGATTTTTAGGAGATTCTAGAAATGAGCGGACAGTGACTGTTCATACAGCACAACGTGTCCCAGTAACACTCTTACACTTCAGGGAATGCATGGTAAAATGCCTCATGGGGATCCCCGGAATGCTGAGAACTTGTGCTACAGTGTCCTGGGCCTGGCTGCATCCACCTTGTCAGAACAGCCTCCTGATTCAGGACTCAAGCCCACTGTGTCCTTAGTCTGACAGTCACGTTTCAGAGGTCTGTGCATCCATGCCCATCCTTTCTCCTTCCTGGAGCATAAGCTAAGTGCTGCTGGGTGCTCTCTCACTACATCTGTCCCCATTCTCTAGGCCTCTTTGCCTCCTCTATTCTGGCCTGGCCTTCCTGCTCTCTCCAGAGCCCACCAGCAGGCTCATGGCAAAGACAGAGCCAGCTGCTTGGGGATCCTCCCTTGACCTGTAGGCTCCTCCCTCTCTCATTATCTGATTGATGCTTTTACTTTGTTGTTGTTGTTGTTGTTAGAGTTTTGAAATGTTACCTTCTCAGTGAGGCCTATCCCATCATCCTTTTGAAGGTTATGGTCTTGTCACCTTTCCTGGCCCCTCAAGGAAAGCCCTGCCTCCATATGCTTACTGCTTTGTAACTGGCTGTTTCCTCTCCTATCTAAAATAGTTAAAAACAAAACCTGAAATGATGATCTTTCAAGACATCAGGCATCAAATAGCCAAGGCGTTCAATGACTTGAGAGATCTGGAGCAGGTGGAGGAGCCCCCTGGCTCTTCTCACCTATGGCCTGGACCATCCTCAGTCTGCAACACATAGGAGAACTGGAGAGGGCTACAGTGGCCCCACAGAAACAATCTGTGGGAGGAGGGGTTTATTGGGCTCATTATCTCAGAGGAGCTGATTCACTGTGATAGGAGGCATGGGGGCAGAAGCATCCATCCATGGCAGCAGGAACAGGAAGTGGAAACTTTTCACATACTGGTGGATCAGGAAGCAGAACTGTTGAGTTATATATCAGAGGTAGGTATAAACTTCAAGGCCCTCTTGCACCAACCTACTTTTGCTATCTATTCCAAAGGTTCCACAACTTCCCAGAGCAATACTGCCTACCATCTGGGAACCAGGTGTTCAAACACATGGCCTATGGGAGATGATTTGTATTTGAACCACAACAGATACACAGTGAACCTTGGAGACCTACAGAAGGCTGCCCTTGACTACTCAGCTTAGTGTGAAAAATCTGCCCAAGGCCAGGCAATTAATTATTCTAAAGGGTTAGAGGGAGACTCTCAGGAGCTCTTGTAGGCACAGGGAGGTACACAGGATTTCATTTCAGAAACACTGCTATATTAGCTGTACTCCACCATGCTGTTCCAGTCCTGTCCTATAAAGCTTCAAGATCTGAGAGAATCAAACTTGTGATTGATTTATATGCTCCATGGACTTCATTTACTCAGTTGGTAAATGGCTTTCTTTGCAGGCTGGAGGACCTGAGTTTGGATTCCCATTACACACATAACAGCTAGGTCTGGCAGTGTGCATCTATAACCCCAACGCTTATCTCTGGGTTTTTTGCACATGTGAACACATGATATATATAAATATCACACAAAATTTTCAAAATTTAAGATTTACCAAATTTTAGAACAAAACTCAGATAACAGAAATACATAACTACTCATTACTCAAAAGCTAAAACTACCATGTCCCCTGTCAACTAAAAACCCTGACAGACACTGACATGCAAAGCACAAAAATGCATCCATATTGAGGGAGAGTTAATAAGAACTGACCTAGAAATAGTATAATCACCCATTTCAATAACAACAATTATAATAGGACATGTTAAGTGCACATGGATTTTATGGGAATGTTATCTACCTGGGACTTCTGGAACAGAATACTGCAAAGTCTTAGATGAAGAATTTCCTGGGCAAGATTGATGGCAAGTTAAACATTATAGAAGAGGAAGTTAGTAAGTTTGAACACATAGCAACCAAAACTATTTAAAAATAAACATCAAGACAAAAAAAAAGGCTGAAAACAAAACAAAACAAAAATCAAATGCCCTACTAAATATAAAAATAATGTCCCGCAGGAGAGGAAGAGAAGGTGAGGGTGGTGAGCTTACGCCTGAAACTTGCCAAATTTGATGAAAATGTTCAGACTACAGGTCAGAGAAGGTGAACGAACACCAAATACAAGAAACAATGAAATCTGGATCAACATTCATCACAGTTAAAACATTTCAAAATAGTAATGGGTGTCAGCAAGAAAGCTGAGCAGGTAAAGGAACTTGCTGCCAAGCGTTACGGCTTGAATATTATCCCCATGACCCACTCTGGTAGGAGAGAACCTACTTCCACATGTTACACCACACATATGCATATCTGCACATAAATGAATAAATAAATGTCATACAAAAGCAGCATTAAACACAGAATAGTAAGAAGGCCAGGTGATTAAAGACAAGTATGCAGATAATTACAGTGCACTGTCATTAGAAGCAATGCAAGCAGACAGGGGAGTGGAGCAGTTTCCTAGAGCATTGAGAGAGAGAAGTCTGCTAACAGAAAATTCAATACTCAGCAAAATTATCTTTCAAAAGTAATTGTGAAAATCAGGCTTTCTACCCCAAAGCTGAAAAAAACTTATCATGTGCAGGCTGCACTATGAGATATAATATCTTCCTTCCAGCACAAGGAGGGTAGTAAGTGAAGAATCTGTTTCTAAGAAGGAATGAAGAAGAGCCCCGGAAATAACCTCTAAATGGGTAAAATGTGGTTTATATGAACATCTATACATGTCTTTCAAATAGCATTAATAATCATACCAAAAAAAAAAACATCAACAACAAAACCCTAAAATGTTCTTGTTGCAGACCTCTACATTCAAAATCCTAGAGCTGTCCAGTGACTTTTCAGGAGTGATTTAATCGTCTTCAGATGGGATCATTATCCTAGATTATCTGTGTTGGTCTGATAGACTGAGAAGGATGAAGAGTGATTGAGTGACAAAGTGACAGCAGACTCAGGAGGTTGGTGTGATGGGAGACATGGATGCAGGTTCCTTTGGATAGCAGTTAGAAGAGCCTGGACCCTCCCAGCTCAGGAGGGAGGCAGGCTTTTAGGTGTGTTCACTTTAGTCCAGGAAGAGTGACTTTGGACTCCAGAACTATCAGACAACTGTGTTGTTTTTAGACAGCAGTAGAAAGCTAATAGAAATTTACCACTGGAAACTAGAATGCTCCCTTAAAGTCGGGACATTTTCCAGGAGAGGATTGGAAGCATTGTGTTGTAAGGTTTTTAAACATGAGGAGGAATAAAGTAGTCTTTCTTGACCACAGCTTTACTTTCTAAGGTTTCAGTTATCCACAGTCAATCAGAGTTCAAAAATGCTAAGTAGAAAATTCCAGAAATGAGCAATTAGACAAATTTTAAATAACTTTTGCCAGTATGCTGTTGCAAGTATCATTTTGTTTATAATTGTAGATGTGAGTCTCTAATCCCTTGCAATGCTATTTAAATTAAACTTTTTCCTAAGTATATTTGGGAAAGAAAGGGTACATGTGTTGTTGGGTACAGTTAGTTGCATATTTGGTGTTCTAATAGAAGACAGACATAGTAAAGACAAACAATATTAGTTATAAAACAACCAGTTAACAAAGTAAAGTGCGTGTAACTATATATTTCTTTTTTAAGATTATTGAGATCATTAGAAAACCATCTGAGGAAAAATTTTAGGCTTGTCTTGTAAACTGTACTCCATTTCCTTCAGGAAGTATAGCATTATGCATGTTTTCAGAGTCCACGACATGTATAGATATATAGATGTGAGGCTTTTTACAACCCATACTGCTCCCTCACCTCCCCGTGGAGAGCACCAACTGCCCAGTCCTCACACCAGCAATCTCATCTATCACTGCCAGTACATCTCAAGTTGTCTCAGTCCCCATCTCCATCCCTGTTCCAGATTTCAGAAAGAACCGTGCGTGGGCTGGAGAGGTGGCTTCAGTGAGGACTTTCTCTAAGGGCCTGAAAACTTGAGTCTAGATCTCCAGAACCTGCATAAACGTCAAACAGGGCAGCACATCTGAAGTCCTGGTGTTCTTATGGAGACGTTGGAGGTAGATGTAGGAAAATCTACAGGGGCCCATGGGACAGTTAGCTTGTTGTACACAAACATGAAAACAAGACAGACCTCATCTCTAATAAGGTGGGTAATGAGGACCAACCCTCAGCATTGTGCTCTGAACTAAGAGACACACACAGAAGAGAGAGTGAGAGAGAAAGAGAGAGAGAGAGAGAGAGAGAGAGAGAGAGAGAGAGAGAGAGAGAGATTGATTTAAAAAAAAGCCATGCTCCAAACCACTTTTGGTCCCCTCTCATAAGAAAAAAAAAATAACCTACTTATTAGATGTCATAAAACAAAAGAAAATAGTCATGGATAGGCATTTTAAGAGAAAGACTATCATGCAGGAATTATAACTTTAAAAATCTGAAGGAACCTCTGTCTTAAAAGCTGCATTCCTGTGTGGGAATTAAGAATGCTGTCTGGATTCCCAGGCCCTGAGTTCCCTGGAAGACAAGAACTGAGGGGAAGTTCACAGCCAGCCGTGGGGCTGAGTCCCTGCTCAGCGCTATCACGGAAAACTTGGAAAAGCACCGGGAACATTAATGAGACAACTGTGTGTATTGTGTCTGTCTGTCTGTCTTTTGTCTCAAACATTTCTAGAACTTTAAGCCTACCACTAAAAATAATGAACTGGAAGTAGGGTTGGACATGACCCAGAGAATAAAACTGAGACCTACAGGCTACAGGGTTGCGTGCTGTCTGCTTTTAGAAAACAGACCTTAAAACAAAGAATCAAAGAAACAAGGTAGATTGCATTCTGAGACAAACACCAAGCATCTCCACACTTGTGAGCCCTCTGTAATTCTCTGCTCTGCCTTCTGAGGAACAAGGTTCCCTGCTGAGGGATGCTTGGGGAGGTGTTTGGGGGGGGTGTTCAGTGAGTGGGTAAAGGCCCTGGCCACTGCCTGAGTTCAATCTCAAGGATTCACATGTAGAAAGAGGAAACTGACTTCCCATGTTATCCTCTGACCTCTAAATACTGATCACACACATGTACACTAAATAAATAAAATAATAAAATAAGGCTTAAAAATAAATAAATAAAACACATTAATACTAAATTTATAAGCAAAAGTCAAAGTTCTGCTTGAAAGCTGAGCCTAGAGTGTGCCGTCACGGAAGGTCTCAGGCAGGTACACCCCTAGTCTCAGGAGACGACTGCATTTCTCATCCCTTGCATTCCCATGATTATCTTGAACCAAAGCCCTTGGATGGTTTCACTGGATTTTTGTGAAACAAGCTGGGAAAGTGATTGCAACTTTTCCCTCCAGTTTCTCACTGAAGCGAATATCCCCTTCACTCATGATGGCTGGCAATGAACCCCAGCTGTCTTTCCAGTTCCCATGAAAGGCACTGAGATTAGAAATCACAGAGCCCATGACCGCTCTTGTCATATTGTGTGTTTATCAACACGTATTATAGGCAGTGACATTCCACACCTGAGAACCTGAATTCCATCCCCAGGACCTACGGGGTGGAAGGAGTAAAGGCTACTAAGTTGTCCTCCGATCTCCACAGGGCACGTGCATGGCACGTGCACACCCAACCCCCCTCCCCCATACACATAAAAGGTAATTTAAAAATTTTAAAACCAGAAACTCCATATTGTATTTCTCAGAAGGAAATCTCTTTTGTACTTTGCACACATCAATTTCACTGTTTCCCTGCTAATCCTGTAAGTCTTGGGTTCTTAGTCTTTGAAGATCATACCAGTGACTGTTAGGGGCCCAGGAAGGGCCAGGCAGCTTTCCTGAACTCTTGTTCTTTGGGCAGAAGGCTGAGTCAGAACTTCCTCATAAGTTCCCCTCCTGGCGCTCACAGCTCACAGCTGTTTTAAGAGCCATGTCCTGGCTCATAGGAAAAACATTGCTGCGATTTGTGTTAGGAGCTGCAGAGGCTTCAGATAGTAACCAGGTCTCTGAACATTTGCATACTTTAGAACCAAGAAAAATGAAAACACAGTCCATTTTCGTTTATAGGGTTCTGGAGGGCCCCATCCCATCACTGTTGAATCTTTGGTGTCTGTCAGCAGAATGCTGGTATTGTAAGGCTCGGGGCTGTCTATGGAAATATGAACTACAAAAAAAATTGGCATCAATAGCTGGCATTTGTTGTGGAAGTTATTGGCAAGTAAAACTGTCTCTCCTTCTAGCCAATGGTAATGTGATGTTTTTAATTCAATAAAGCATTTCAAGAAAGTCCAAACATAAAAGTTATAAACATCAGAGGGTAAATATTTATTAGAAAGGGGAAATGAGCTTTATGCAATTAACAATCAATCTTCTTTATGATTATAAGTTCCTCCTGTTCCCTCATCAGCAAAGTCACTCAGCAAAGGCTGTAAAGCTGTCAGATGCTCTGCCAGGTGAGGCTGAGGGTGGGAAGTGAACTGTAGGCACTGTCAGCTGGAATCTACAGTATACATTGCTACTGAGCCAGGGCCAGTGGGTGGGGACACAGAGTGTCACCAGACCCACTGCCTCACAAAGCCCCCAACATTCCTTAACACTGCACAGGGAGTCCACGAATGCCTCACTCCAGCACCTAGAGTTCTTAACTGAAAGACCCTGGATGATGATAACCATGCCCAAATGCCAGTTGCTTCTCAGCAACCCACTTAACCTCCACTGCCTGGAGCCCAGGCATGATGGGCACAGGTAGAAAGGAAGGTGACTTTCAAAAGGAATTGCACATGCCATAGTTGACATTTGACATGGGTGTGTCTGCACACCATACTGTGCACAAAGGAGATGTGTGCTGTTTTTCTCAGAATATGTTCAAAGTCAAAGTTGCGAGCCAGCTCTCTCAGGAAGGCAAGGAGGAATGTCTGGAGTAGTCACTGGTGATAGCACACTCTCTCGTGCCGAACATTCCCTCCTTTCTCTGTACCACACTGGTAACAAAGAGAGTCTCCCTAATCAGGCTGCCTGCCTCAACCTCCTGTTAGCATCTAGTAGTCAGAGTCTTTGTCTGCCTGAGTCTGCTCATTTGAAAATGAGAGAATAACTCTTGTAGGCCCATTAGAAGTTCAGTGACACCTTTCTGGCTCTTTCCTGGCATCCAAGATGTTGAAGCCAGGACATAATGGGTCCTCCAAAGCAAGATTCCATATTTCCCTGGGTCTTCCTGCAGGAGCTATAATCAACCGTGCTGATAATACAATGTATACCATCTCTGTGAAGGGAACCAAGGCCAGATGAAAGGTTCTGCTATCACAGATCCAGCTGCAAAAGAATGTGCAGACTTGTGGCCCAGGATTTTATCCATTGCAGACAGCATTGTATGATCCTCCAATGTACTTATAAAATATATTCATTAAAAAGTCTTTGCTCCAAAAAAAAGCTCGATGACAGATGACCTAACACTTAGCAGGGAGCACTCAGCAGTAATTGCTGGTTCTATTTTCTGTTACCTTGCTTCTTGGATCCAGCAAGAGAATGCCAGATGCAGCATAGTTGGCCATCACATTGGTCTGTCCTTTTCTCGTAGATCTCTAGGTCCTTGCCAGATCACCTGGAACCTTGGGAGGCAGGTGCGCCAAGGATGGCTCTCTAGCACCTAGTATGTACCTCCACAAACTCTCTTCTCACTGGGAAGCCTATTCATGTCCTGCTGAAAGGAGCCTCTCAGGAAGTCCAGTGTTGAAATTTCAGAAAAGCAAGGTTTATTTCTCTGATGTCAGTCATATTGCAACCTGGAGCACCTCAGAGCCTCCTCTAGGGACTGACAGGACCTACTGTGACCTACTGCAAATCCTCTTACCCTTTCTCAGGGAGATGGGCATGAATTTCAGGTCTCTGTCTTTTTCTGTAGCTCCAGGGCTCCAGGATTTTTACAGTTATCCTGGGTTGGAAACTGTTGGTCTAAGTAAAGTCTGTCCCTTCAGTGCCAGTGGACCTGGCCAGAGCAGGAGGCTGGCAGAGTCCAGGAGCCTGCCTAGCCCTGCCCCTTTCAGACATGGCTGTAGAGCTAGACGTCCACCCGTCCAACTGCAAGATACCTTGCCTGTCTCAGTTGGGTCTCAGCTCCGAAGTTCCTGGACTTTGGCCTGAGTTTTCCAGAAGTGTTTGAAAGCTTACAGTAGACAGGCTTCTCAGAGGGCTCTCCAGACAATACAAGTGTGTGTAATCTTTCACTCTCCGCCTTGCCAGCTGAGTTCCCGAGTCCCAGACCCCATCCTTACCCTGAAGTGCTTAGGCCCAGCCAGGTGGTCTCAACCACGCTCAGCAATGTGGAAGGAGGGACCACACCCAGGATGCAGGACACATTCCAGGTGTGATGCTGGCATGCTAAACTGGGGAAAGACTTCAAACTGTAGTAATATTTGTGGGAAATTTGGACCAGTCACTGTTTAATCCAGCTTTTGGCCTGTTATCTGCCTTTGGCTGGTGTTATCAACAACACATTTTTTTAAAGAAAGTTTACATAACGGTCCCCTTAGGAATTGTTAGGGCTGTCTGTGAGCTGCCCAGTGAGCAGAGAGGCAGAAAGTGACTCACAGTCAAATTCCCAGTCCTTGGAAGGGCCACCAGTTGGAAAAAAATGGAAGAGACTTGTGTACATGATCTATGTTCCTGAACATGTGCCTCGTGTTTTCATAGGGCCAAGGAAGTGTAGTGCTGGCTGGGTTTCCACACAGTACCAGCAGGAACCATGCACAGAACAACCAGGGTATACCTTTTACCAGGGACTTTCATGTAGTCTTTGAGGTGGCACTGGCCAAGTCTGGCAAGGGAGAACTGTCTTATTTTCTTATTGTTTGTAGGAACCAAGCACTGTCTGCTGTTATTCAAAACTGGCTCCCAGGATCTGATGGGGCTTTAAAGTCTGCCCTAGTATGCTTCCACCAGATAGGAGTACTGTGATCATTGAAGACACAGGGTACATTGCTTGGGAGCTTGGGCACACTTTCTGGCACGCCCCCAGTTCCATATTTGGAGCATTTTTGGATTCAGGCTGCTAGAGTATGACTGTCTAACCAGTAAAGTCTCGGTAAATAACCCCCCCCAAAAAAAAAAACTTTAAAAAATCCAAACTCTGAAACACCACTGGTCCCAAGCATTTTGAACAAGGGATCTTCCACCTCTATGAGGCCTTGTCAGGCAGAGGGAACAGGGTGCTAAGTGCCCTTGCCTCACTGGTAGACTGAGTCCTTGGGAGGAAGAAATGAGAGGGGGTTTGGGGGAACTGATGGAGACCTCATATAACTTATGGGTAGAGGGTCAGTACAGAATTTGCAGTGTGTGTTAGTGATTTAAATATGCTTCTTTGTCTGTACGACAGAATAATGACTGTCTTGCCTCACAATGTTGATAAAGTGTGTAATACCTAGACTTGATAAATGGGTCAATGTTCACAATTTGTTAGCATTTCCCTTGCCATGTCGAAGGCAGGCATTGCTTTACTTAGAAGTATATTTATTCATTTATTCATTCTTCCAGCCAGCCTGACTTTATAGGGAATTATATGTGCTATTAGGACTGTGTGGAGGGGGGGAGACCAGGGCTGTGTGGAGGTGATGGGGAGGCCAGGGCTGTGTGGAGGGGGG